>SCLH01002137.1:45693-56035 GCA_004367855.1 Oikopleura vanhoeffeni
ACGTTTTTTTTAAATCTATCTTCTTTTAGACCCCACATACAAAGCGTCTCAAAATTTACACAAAGTAGCGAATAAATGAGAACAAAAAAGTGATGAGAAGGAATTTTTCGATTTTTTTTTCTTCTAGAATCTCACTTAAACGCCGATTTTGCCAGTTATTCGACTTCAAACTCTATTTTCTTTTAGATTAATGTTTAGAATGAAGCCATTTTTTCGACTAAGGTAGATAAATATAATGCGGTAAAAGTGATGAGAAGGAATTTTTGAATAAAATTCTAGAAAATTGAATGAGAGTGAACCGGAAATGAAAAGTTCGTCTGATCAAAACAAAAGTACCACCAAATTGAAGCTGAGATTTCACTGATCAAAAAGTTGGCTTACAGCTAATCAACATTTTCAACCAATCAGCGTCAAATTCGATAATTAGGTTTAACATTTTGGCTTAAAAATAATTGAAATTTCTAGAATTCGATTAAGACATTTCCGATAATTTTAATGTCATGCATTGTTTTAGGCGGGTCAGATCCACCAATAAAAAATGTTCATATCATGGTTGAATACCGGTTTTTTGCGGGTTAAAGCAAAAAAATATTCGAATTTTGAAAATTCTAGATTTTGTTCTAGATTGTTTTGAAAAAAATAATTGCCACCATGAGACCGACACCTACCCCCTTAACCGAATTTGTAGTGGTGAATTTTTTTTTGACTTCGTAGATTGATCACGTGATTAGGAATCAGCGATCAAAGTTCAAAATTATTACATTATATGATTATGGTCCGTCACCAAAACTACACAAAATGAAGAAATTTCATGAAATTCGATGGAAATATACAGATATTTGACTCCAGACACATCGGAAGGTGTTCAAGAAATTAAACTTTGAAAATGTAGCAAATCCCGATATTACCGGTTTTTGTCCAATAACTGGTAAACCGGTCATGGCCGGAAAAAAAGAAAAATTTTCATAACTTCAAATTCGGTTAAGATTCAGATGCAAAACATCTCAGAACAGATACCCCTTTAAGTGGCCTACCGAAAAAAAAGTGACCTTACTGGTCCCGTAGCTACGCGTAGAACTTTGACGTCAGAGACCTAGAGAATCGTGTGATTTCATTGGTCACACACATTGACTCCTGTGTATTAACCAGAAAGACGTCCTAGACGCGTCTCTGACGTTGAAGTTCTAAGGGACCCGTTAGTATAATCTAAGATATGTAGCAGTTTCAAAATGTCTTTTTGATATGAGGGTCCGAAAAAGGGAAACTTAAAAGTGTATGCAAGAACGTTTCTCGATAGCTCCTATGGTTTTTTATGGTGACCCTGGAAAGACTTGTAAATTGCTTCAGGTCGTTTTTAAGGGTGCATTTACTTTCATGAAGATCACGGGAAAACTTTAGGCGGGTTTTTTTCAGAGCAACCCGCAATCGGAGCGAATGTTCTCGAAAACCAATCCGATGACCGGTTGACCCGTAATCAGCAAAAATACCGATTGCTACTTCCTTTTGGGTTGCTCTGAAAAAAAACCACGCCTTAGGTGATTCGATATTGTACTGCCAGTTAAAATAATATTATCGGAGTTTGATATGACCTTTGAAGAAATCACTGACGGTATTACCTAAGGGTGAAAATGCAGTAAAGAAAATATTTATAATGAACTAAGTTTTATAGGACAGTTAAAATAAGTATGTGATTCAGGCAGTAGAAAGCAATTGAATCAAGTAGAAACCATCTTCGACGCACGTACAGTACAGAGATTCGTTAGTACTAAAACATATGTCAAACTTAGCCCGATCAAGGGAGCCGTGGGCATGCCTTCACAACTTTTGCGTAGGCGTTTAATTTTATAAAAATAATTTATTTCATAATTAAAATTTCCACTATTCTAAAGCGGGCTCATTCGCGGAAAGTGGTTCTAAAATTGTTTCCAGCTTTTTTATGATAACTAAAATGAGAAATGTATTTCAAAAAATTTTTGCCATCTATCAGTAAAAATCAACTGCATGGTAGCGTATAATTGGGATATTTTTGACTATTCTCAGAGTGCGCACCGGGAAGCCCAAAATTGATTCCAAGAAAAAAAATGTGCCTCATTGGGGTCAGAAAATCATTCTAGGAAATTTTTTTGTTGAGACATCAAATTTAATTAAAAAAATATGAATATTTTTATTATTTTGATATTCTAAATCAAGATTATCATGATCATGACCGCACGAATTTTATGGTTTTAAACCCATTTTTTAGTCATTTGACCGACAAATTTCACTCTCGAAAATGCGTAGGCGTGAAAATGTCTGATAAAAAATCAAAGCTGCTTTAAATTCTGGGTAAATTTTCAAGCTTTCAGATGCGCAAACTGAGAAACTGTCATGTCAATTTTGGCCAGGTGCGCCCCTTACTATACTGGATTTTGTAAAGGGAACGTTAATCCGCCTATTTTTTATTTTATAAAAGTCGATTTTTGAATAAACTTTCTAGAATTATGGAGTAACTGGCGTGCATTATGTGCGTAAATTGATACCATTACTATCGAATTATATAAAAATGAAGTTCCCAGAACAAAGCACCTTATAAATTTGGAGTTCCAATTTTCGAAAATTAGGCGGATTATTTTTAGGCAGATTAACTTTCCCTCAGTTGGTAAAACATTCTGAAATTTCGATCTATGATGTAAAACATTGGAAATATGCACGCAATTGGAATTTATAAGTACAATGTAGTTCCTAGCGGTTTCACAAATTTAATGTTTTTAATTAATTTTATTTACCGGTATGATTCTACTGTTACTGTTCTCGGAATAGTCATTGTTGTATCTGATTGAGTGCATTGAATTGCTTCTTGAATCACATTTACTCCAACAGCAACATCATCAGAAGTCAGTACACCCATTTTTGCCATGGTCAAACCTACAAAAATATATTTAATTGCGTGGAAAATCGAAAACCGTATTTGCAGCACAACGAATCTTTGAAAGTTATATCATGGCCTTAAATGTGAAAAGGATCGTATGTCACAGTTCCGAACTATCTTACCGGTGACTTTGAGAATCTTAAAAATACCTTAGGTCATTTTTTTTAATTGGGCCATCGAGAGTTGGGGGAAAACTACACAGATAGCTACATACGGTTTTGGCATCTGAAACCTTGGGGAAAAAACGATAAATTTTTGTTTTGGCTTTCTAGGTTGATCACGTATTTAGAAATCAGTCATATAAACGGTGCGGCCTAAGATACCGTGGATTATAGGACACGGGTAGCAGGGAGTCATATACGTGAGATATCATGGGGCAAGTATTGAGCGGGAAAACATATTGAAATGACTCAACTATATTTTTAACTTTCACCACTTTCATATGCAAAAAACGTTTGTTGATATCTTATCTAAATCTCCTTTAACATATACGGTATCTGAGATACCTTTTATGTGGCCACATTCAAAAAACGACCTTATTTGTTTTTAATTTTAAATACATTTCTAAGAATATCCCCCTGAAAAGCGGCGTCAAAGACATTTTTGACGAATTTTATTCCTTTAGAAACCTATAGGTGGTCACAATTTAGGGAAAATTTCAGATTGTTGACAAAATGATCTATCATACGATCAGTACACACAAAATATCTCTTCAGTGAATAAATGGAAACCACTGATTGTTCCTGAGTTTTCAAGGCATAAATCGCTTACCGTGCCTGTCACCAAAACCACAGCCAATTATCTTTTCACTTTGCGCTGAAAATTCTTTTAATTTCTCTGTAATATTCATTTAACGAGTTCTAAAGTAAAAAAATATTTCGTAATAATAAAAATGATTTAGCTGAGGGCAGTAGAGTCGATTGAAGAAAGAAAATATCAATTTTTTGAGTTTGAAAACGTTAAAAGCACGGAATCAAACAGTTGCGCCCATTCTGGACCAAGAATTTCGATAATTGAACTTTGCTCACAGTGTCCAGTTGAAATCTGAACCAGTGTTTTTGCAAGACATAGGATAATATCCACATCGTGGGTTAGACTAGAGTTTACCATTTTCCCGACGAAAATACAATTCTTGGATTTGAATTCATTTATCAGACTGGGTTCGATTTCGGATGTTTCGCAATTTGGATAGATTGAAGAATTGCGGCTTAGACATAGTTTCTAAATATCAATTTTAAGTTTGTGAAATTGAAAAAATAATTGACGGAAACAGATTTATCAGAAACCATTAAAATGGGTTTTCGTTGAAAATAGGTTTGTCCACAATTTTTCATCGATTGAACCTCGAAATTTGAAAATTTATCAAAAACTTATTCGTTACCAGACAAACTGCTCAAGTTAATGTGGATAAACGTTATTACAGAATGCTACATGAAAATCATAGCTGTTTCATTTTTGAACAGTTTATGTGAATAACTTTGTTTTTCACAATCCCAAAAAAGTTATTAGATTATTTTCAAGGGAAAACAAGCTAAAAACGAAGTCTCATTTTGAAAATGCTCTAGTCGTTCAAATGTAGAAAATAAAGTTAACTTCGCTTTCTTTCCCGTTACCATGAAGCTTGGCGAATACCTAGAGGTATACAGGGGTAGGTAGGTACAATTAGTGTATAATACTGATAGTAACTGCCCCAAAAAAATTCCAATTAAAATTTATCAAGAAAGCAATTCGCACACATAGTCCCAACATTTTCAAATCCTTTAAAAATCGTATTGCATGAACAAGTAAAATGGATTTATTATCACAGTTCCATTAAAATCAAATATAATCTAGAAATCAGTGTCTGGAGATGTCCGCGCAGAGCTTAAAATCAACTCAACTTTGGCAATAAAAAAAAAGTTGTTTTGCAAATAATTTTATTATTTTTAAATGTTTTGGAATCGGATTTATGTCCGCTTGCTGTAGTATCAACTGAGAACAAAAGTCGTTGTATTTACCTGATGAAAATAAATAAATAAAATAATTTGTTTCGTGACGTCTGTTTTCCCATCTTTAACACAAAAATAAACTTCGTTCCACCGCCCAAATCCACTTGCCGGGTTCAAAATCGAGTTAACAAGCTGGTCAACCAATGACCTCTCGGTTAAATCAGATTCAAATAATAATTCTAGAGCAAGAACATTATATCTAGAATTATTCCGACGCTGGAGAAATTTAATTGCTGACAAAACGTCACCAGTCGCCAATTTGCATTTTGCTGCTTGGATAGCATTTCCACCAAGGGCAGATCTCTCTGCCCACTGACCTAAAATATTTTCGACTAGAGGGTGGTCAAACCCTAGCTGCAAATTCGCCAATGTTAGTGCATCTCGATAAAATCGACCTTTTAGCAGCATTTCGACCGATTCTTCTTTTCGGCCTAAAGCCAATAGATATGTGGAAGCTTTTGAAAAATTTTGGTCTTTTTCAAGCTCTTTTACATATTGCTCCACAAGGCGGCGCCAGATAAATGTCCCGGCACCCGCGGCAAGGGCGATTACGTAATCATTGATTCCATCATTTTCGATTAAATGGCCAAAAGAACCCAACCAGGCGGCCAATTCCGCTGCATTATTTTTATGCTCGGCCGATGATGTTAACTTCATTTCGTCTGAGGCAATTTTTGTCATTTTATGAGAAGAATTATTGAAGTAAAAAGACAGGTGACTTTTTGAACATTCCTGATTTTCTTTTTTTAATCGAAAGAGCTCTGATAAAGGGATTGATAGCATAATATTGAATTAAATAAAAAAAACGAAGACCATATGATTATTTAAAAGTCGACGTTTTACTATAAAAAAATTCATGTTTTATTTTATACAAAATAATTTGGGTCAGTCTCGATCTCCTTCACACTTATATTCACACAATCCTCTGCTCAAACTAACCCACTTCCCAAAAATTAATATTTATTCATACTAAAACAATAAGACGGGAACATACGATCAAAAAGGCCACAAACGTTCTATTTAATAAAAAAATCAACATTTAACAGACCGACAAATTTTTGACAAAGGAAATTTCTCTGGATCAAAACCTATAATTGGCAGGAGAATTACTTTCAATCCAGAGGAAATTGGAGCTTTTGGTCTCGAACGATTCTTTTACATACTGTACAAGTGTTGTCAATCTTTTTTTGTGTACATTATATGGTTTCCGCTATGAGGCCAAATGTCCGATGTTTCTTCTAAAAAAGTTACTTTAATTTTACACTTTAAAAGAGGGAGTTAATTTTAGACTATGAAAGAACGAAAACTAAACAAAATTGTCTTTTTAACATTTTTCGAAGATAAAACAATAATTTTTTTCTAAAAATATTTCTCTAAAGACTGGTTTATGTGAAATAAGTTATATCATATTTTTATTCCATGATTAGGGCGAAAAAAATTTTTCAGAATTTAGGCAAAAATTGCTTTTTAAATCAATCAAAAAAGAGTAAAATTTTTGGGGCTGAAAGAAAAACCTTCTTATATTTCAATCCCTCGTCTAAAACTTCTTCCAGAGGCGAGTTATTATCCTGTTGTGACAAATGCCCAAACTTTTTCTTTTTCGATACTTTTCCTTCAAAAAACGATTTAATCTCAGTATCAACAACCTCAATTTTCGCAAATGATCGATCTTCTGCCACAGGCTTATGGTGCGTCTGAGGCTTTTGACTAGGTTTCTTTTGATTTCGTTTCTTTTTATTATTTTTGTCAGATCGCATTGATTTCAGCGGAGGGTCAATATTTTGACATTGGTCGACTTTCCAAGAGTGCAAAATATAATCATCGCCGCCAGTATAGATAAATTCATTTGCCATCCAGATGACAGACAACACTGCACCAGAATGAGCTCGGTAATTTCCCACGGGACTGCCGCTATCTACTTGCCACACTTGAGCTGATCCATCAAATGACGCGGTGACCAGTTGGCTATCGTCTGGTGAAAAATCAAGATCTAAATATGACGTTTTTTGTGTGTAAATAATTTATTTTATGCCAAAGATTTGGGCCCTGTCTAGTAACAGTAGTTGGTTATCTAGCAGTAGGGCCCAAATCTTTGGAATAGTGTGAAAAGGGGATATGACGTGGGCTCTATAATGAGTTCCAAGTGGACAGGCCTTGAAGTCCAATTTGTCCGCTACATTTTTATGGTCATTGCAAAATCGCATTTTATCCGAATTTAATTTGTGAGATAATTGTATATCATTTTATTTCTAAATCGACTGATTTAAGGGGGGGGGAGGGGTTAATATAAATAAACTACTAAATCATATGTTAATGGGGTAGCGGTCGTACTGTTTTTAGGTTACTTTGAGGTCTACAAATAGCACCAAATTGCTAGGGAACGATAAGAAAGCATAAACTGATGCAAAAAAATGTTTCGAAACAGTTTTGTATTCTGGTAAATTGGAGTACAAAAGTACATTTTCACGACCGCTACCCCCTTAAGGGGTAGTGTCCGCAAAAATGGTGTCTGATAATTTGATATAATACTACTACAAGTAACAATAAAAATGATTGGTGTTGGTCTCGCAATCATCCGACCATAGGTTCTCTCGCTACAGGTCGTCAAAGTGGGAAATTTTGATTTAAACAAGGTTCTTATAGTTTATAACCGATTTTATATATTTGATATCAAACTTGACCTTAAAACGATTATCTTTAATTTTGTCGGACGAAACTTTTTAAAATTGTAAAACACATTAGATATTCTCTAAAGAATTTATGATATATCTGAAATCGCTTTGAAGCTACCAACGAAAGATTCGCCGTAGTAAACTTAAAATATAAATCGTATTGTAAAGCATATACTATTTATGTCCACATGAGGCGTAAGAGACAATATTACATTTTATTATTTAGCGCCGTGTATGAACATTACTTACCTATGGTTAATAATACCGTCATCGGCAAGTTCACCACGGCGAATATTTTGGTGGTGATTTCAAAGCGATTTGATATGTATCCGAAATTCTTAAGAGGATATCTACTAGTACTGCATTTTACAATCTAAAAAAATTTCGCCCGACAAAATTAAAGATAATCGTTAAGATCAAGTTTGATATCAAATTTATAAAATTGGTAATAAACTGTAAGATCCTTGTTTAAATAAAAATGACCTAAAAATACCTATTGTCGGATAACTGCGAGACAACCACCAATCATTTTTTGAGGTCAGTTTAGTATCATATCGAATTTTCAGGTAGTGTAATTGCCCGAGCTGTAAAAAAACACTTTCGTCTGGATCTGGTATCTTAGCGCATATAATTGTCAAATTTTAAAGGAATACAATTTTTAATTTTGCGGGATTTAAAAAAAAATTAGCACTTCTTAAAATAGCATTAAAAAAGTCGAAATGTCAAAGTTATGCATTATTATAATACTGTATTAGGTTGTTTCCAAGAAAATCGTGCACAGATCATTATTAAAGTCATATAATTTAATGTTGGAAATAGTTAAAAAAAAGGTAATGCGTACCTGATATTCTCTCTGTATGTCCAGCCAAGCGTCTATTAGACTCGAATTCTGGAATTGCTGAAATCACACATGTTCCGCTATTTGCAGCCGATGCTAACAACTTTCCATTTCTGCTGAATTTTAGTGTTGTAATATATTTAGAGTGCAATTCTGAAATTTCCTTTTCAATTTTGAACTCATCTGAGGCCGACACTAGTTGAACTCTGCCACTTTCGTGCCCTAAAGCCAAGTACGAATTTGTATTACAGGTTGTAACCGCACTAAACCGTCCTTCGGGAAAGATAACTCTACCGGTGTTAACTGCCGCTTCATGCTTGATGATTAACCCGTCTCCGCCACAGGAAATAATTTCTTCGCCGAGGAAACAAATGGCATAAATTGTCTTTTTGTGATATTTATCGGAATTTGTTACTGTTTTATAGGTTGACAGTTGAACGATAAAATATTAAATTTCAATTTTTGTTAAAAATTAAATTGTTTTGAAAAATCACTTGAGTCAATATAAAATAAGGACTACAATTAATGGTGTGCATTTTCAAATAAATTCGATTTTTCCACGGAAATTATAGTTCATTGACCCCTGTTAGCACAGAAAAAAAAGTTCCGCCAAGGCACCAGAGCCTATATATAGGCTTTTTTTCAATGTTGATTACAGATAGCTCAAGGTAGTTGGAGTTTCAAAATTTTTTGCATAAGGAAGTTACAAGGTTATATTTTTTGCATCCGACATTTTAAATTCTAGAATTTTGAAATTTAGTTCTAGAAATTTATGGACAAGAGCAAGTATAGCATATCACGTGATACAAGCTCACAGTTGTGTTCACAAATTATTGTGTTTTTGGAATCGATGCAGATGGGATCTGGCCTAAGTCATCGTTTGGTCCGATTTGATCTATACTTATATATGATCAATCAAAAGTTATTTTAAATAGGTCTAAAATTTTGATGAAAAAATTACGATTTCATAAAAAATGGTTATGTTTCCCTATAAAAGTAGATAATTGCACTTCTTATATTAGTTCTAGGTAGACGTACTAATCAAGTAACTCTGTGGACAATTTTTAATTGCTAAAATTAATTTTAAATAATTAAAATTTTTACGTGAAATACTAACCCCCTCACTCACATTTGACTATTGATATCCCCTGAGGCACAAGAGCCACTTTTATGGCTCGACTTTGAAGCTCTATTATCCGAAACGTATTAGTGCTTTCGCATTAAATTATTTTAGTCATTGAGATAAGGATAGACTTAACTTTATGGATGATTATATTTAGATAATTAACCACTTTGAGTACTTAATTGGGCTGTGGTAATAACCAAAGTTGACTCACACTGTTCTCTAGGAAAAAAACTATACGATTTTTGTAATAAGATTCAAATTGAATAAAATAGAATAAGAACTTGGCTTTCTTAATGGAATAATGGTTAACAATATGTCTGCTCCTTATATTTCCGCTTCGCTTTCTCATTGATGAGCAATTTTCTGTTTTTCAAACAAAAATATAAATAAAAACAGTTTCTACATCTTAGTTAGAAACATTATTTATTATTTTTAAAGATGGTCAAGATTAATTCCTAAAAACTGAGTATTTTAGACCTTGATTTTTACGAATAATTTTCATTTTTCAAAAATTAATCGCAAACTCTATGGGCGATTTGAACCTTCAACTTCTATCTCAATTATTTTTGTCTTTTCAAAAAAATGAAAGCCACTTTTACGGATCTATGAGTGAGAGGGTTAAATTAAAAATCTTGAAATTACACTTCTGAAAAAAAATATCTGTTCCTGTATACCAATTATTTTTTGTTTTAAATTTCAAGCATGCACAAAACAATTTCCTAAAAACTGGCTATTTTCAAATTTTGATAGACTTAATAGGTCGCATTTTTTTGAGAAGTACAAAGAAGTGTAAAAGATTAGAAAAAAATC
>SCLH01002137.1:56045-80183 GCA_004367855.1 Oikopleura vanhoeffeni
TGTATTATTTTTAGGCAGATTAACTTTGTGCTCCTCGAGTCTGCGTATAAAACATTCTGAAATATTTCGAATCTATGATTGTAAAACATGGAAATATGCACGACAAATTGCAATTTTATAGTACACGATGTAGTTTCCTAGCGGTTTCACAAATTTAACGTTTTTTAAAATTAATTTTATTTACCGTATTGATTTCTAGCTAGTTACTGTTCTCGGAATAGTCATTGTTGTATCTGATTGAGCTGCATTGAATTGCTTCTTGAATCCATTTACTCCCAACAGCAACATCATCAGAAGTCAGCTACACACCCATTTTTTGCCATGGTCAAACCTACAAAAAATATATTTTAATTGCGTGAAAATCGAAAACCGTATTTGCAGCACAACGAATCTTTGAAAGTTATATTCATGCCTTAAATGGCTGAAAAGGATCTATGTCACAGTTCCGAACTATCTTACCGGTGACTTTGAGGAATCTTTAAAATACCTTTAGTGGTCATTTTTTTTAATTGGCCAATCGACGAGTTGGAGGAAACTACACAGATAGCTACATACGGTTTTGCCATCTGAAACCTTTGGGGAAAAAACGATAAATTTTTGTTTTGGCCTTTCTAGGGTTGATCACGTTTTAGAAATCCAGTCATATAAATCGGTGCGGCCTAAGATACGTGGATATAGGCACGGGTAGCAGGGAGTCATATACGTGAGGTATCATGGGGCAAGTATTGAGCGGGGAAACATATTGAAATGACTTCAACTATATTTTTAACTTTCACCACTTTTACATAATGCAAAAAACGTTTGTTGATTATCTATCTAAATCTCCTTTAAACATATACGGTATCTGAAACCTTTATGGTGGCCACATTCAAAAAACGACCTTATTTGTTTTAATTTTAAATACATTTCTAAGAATATCCCCCTGGAAGCGGCGTCAAAGACATTTTTTTGACGAATTTTATTCCTTAGAAACCTATAGGCGGTCAAATTTAGGAAATTTCAGATTGTTGACAAAAAATGATCTATCATACGATCAGTACACACTAAAATATCTCTTCAAGAGAATAAAATGGAAACCACTGAATTGTTCCTGAAGTTTTCAAGGCATAAATTCGCTTACTCGTGCCGGGTCAACAAACCACAGCCAATTATCTTTTCACTTTGCGCTGAAAATTCTTTAATTCTCTGTAATATTCATTTTAACGAGTTCTAAAAAGTAAAAAATATTTCGTATAATATAAAAATGATTTAGCTGAGGGCAGTAGAGTCGATTGAAGAAAGAAATATCAATTTTTGAGTGTTGGAAAAACGTTTAAAAGCCACGAAATCAAACAGTTGGCGCCCATTCTGGAACCAAGAATTTCGATAATTGAACTTATGCTCACAGTGTCCAGTTTGAAAATCTGAACCAGTGTTTTGAAGGAAACAAATAAGATTAAATTATTTTCCACAATTTCCCCCGGTGGGTAGACTAGAGTTTACCATTTTCCCGTCGAAAATACCAATTCCTTGGATTTGAATTCATTTATCAGACTGGGTTCGATTTCGTCGATGTTTCGCATTTGGATTAGAATTGAAGAATTGCGGCTTAGACATAGTTCTAAATATCAATTTTAGTTTTTGACAAATTGAAAGAAATAATTGAGGAAACAGATTTATCAAAACCATTAAAATGGGTTTTCGTTGAAAATAGGTTGTCCACAATTTTTCATCGTTGAACCTCCGAAATTTGAAAAATTTATCAAAAACTTATTTCGTTACCAGACAAACTGCTCAAGTTAATGTGGAAAACGTTATTACAGAATGCTACAATGAAATCATGGCTTGTTTCAGTTTTTGAACAAGTTTATTGTGAATAAACTTTGTTTTTTCAACAATCCCAAAAAGTTATTAAGATTATTTTCAAGGGAAAACAAGCTAAAAACCGAAGTCTCATTTGAAAAATGCTCTAGTCGTTTCAAATATCGAAAATAAAGTTAACCTTCCGCTTTCTTTCCCGTTACCATGAAGCTTGGCGAATACCTTAGAGGTATACAGGGGTAGGTAGGTACAATTAGTGTATAATACTGATAGTAACTGCCCCAAAAAATTCCAATTAAAATTTATCAAGAAAAGCCAATTCGGCACAGCATAGTCCCAACATTTTCAATATCCTTTAAAAAATCGATTGCATGGAACAAGTAAAATGGATTTATTATCACAGTTTCCATTAAAATCAATAAATCTAGAAATCAGTGTCTGGGAGATGTCCGCGCAGAGCATTAAAATCAAACTCAGACTTTTAGGCATAAAAAAAAGTTGTTTTTGCAAATAATTTTATTATTTTTAAATGCTTTTGGAATCGGGATTTATGTCCGCTGCTGTAGTATCAACTGAGAACAAAAGTTGTTGTATTTACCTTGATTGAAACATAAATAAATAAAAGTAATTTTTTTCGTGAACGTCTGTTTTTTCCCATCTTTAACACAAAAATAAACTTCGTTCCAACGCCCAATCCACTTGCCGGTTTCAAAATCGGAGTTAACAAGCTGGTCAATCCAAATTGACCTCTCGGTTAATCAAGATTCAAATAATAATTCTAGAGCAAGAACATTATATCTAGAATTATTCGGACGCTGGAGAATCTTAAATGCTGACAAAACGTCACCAGTCGCAATTTGCATTTTTGCTGCTTGGATAAGGCATTTCCACCAAGGGCAGTATCTCTCTGCCCACTGACCTAAAATATTTTCGACTGAAGGGTGGTAAACCCTAGCTTGCAAATTCCGCCAATGTTAGTGCATCTCATAAAACACCTTTATGCAGCATTTCGAGCCAGATTCTTCTTTTCGCCTAAAGCCAATAGAATATGTTGGAAGCTTTTGAAAAATTTTGGGTCTTTTTCAAGCTCTTTTACATATTGCTCCACAAGGCGGCGCAAGATAAATGTCCCGGCACCCGCGGCAAGGGGCTATTACGTATCATGATTCCATGCATTTCGATTAAAATGGCCAAAAGAACCCAACCAGGCGGCCAAATTCCGCTGCATTATTTTTATGCTCGGCCGAATGATGTAACTTCCATTTTCGTCTGAGACCAATTCTTTGGTCATTTTATGAAGAAGGAATTATTGAAGTTAAAAAAGACAGGTGACTTTTGAAAACATTTCCTGATTTTCGCTTTTTTTTAATCGGAAAGAGCTCTGATAAAGGGATTGGATAGCCATAATATTTAATTAAATAAAAAAACCGAAGAAACCATATGATATTTTAAAAGGTCGACGTTTTAACTATAAAAAAAATTCAGTTTATTTTATACAAATAATTTGGGTCAGTCCTCGATCTCCTTCCACACTTATATTCCCACAATCCTCTGCTCAAACTACCCACTTTCCGCAAAAATTAATTATTTTATTCATATAAAAACAATAAAGACGGGAACCTACGATCAAAAAGGCCAACAAACGTTCTAAAAAAAATATTAATAAAAAATCAACATTTAACAGACCGACAAAATTTTTGACAAAGGAAATTTCTCTGGATCAACAACCTATAATTGGCAGATAGAATTACTTTCAATCCAGAGGGAAATTGGAGCTTTTGGTCCTCGAACAATTCTTTTACATACTGTACAAAGGTGCCAATCTTTTTTTTAGTACTATTATATGGTTTCCACTATGCGAGGCCAAATGTCCGATGTTTTTATTAAAAAAGTTACTTTAATTTTAGCCACTTTAAAAGAGGGAGTAATTTTAGACTATGAAAGAAAGAAAAACTAAAACAAAATTGTCTTTTTAACATTTTTCGAGAGATAAAACAGATAATTTTTTTTCTAAAAAATATTCTTCTAAAGGACTGGTTTATGTGACATAAGTTATATCATGATTTTATTAGCATTGATTAGGTTGAAAAATTTTTTTGAGAATTTTAGGCAAAAAATTGCTTTTTTTAATTCAATCAAAAAAAGAGTAAAATTTTTTGGGGCTGAAAGAAAAAATCTTCTTAACATATTTTCAATCCTCGTCTAAAACTTCTTCCAAAGAGGCGCAGTTATTATCCTGTTGTGACACAAATGCCTAAACTTTTCTTTTTCGATACGTTTTCCTTGCAAAAAACGATTTAATCTCAGTATCAACAACCTCCAATTTTTCGCAAATTGATCGATCTTCCTGCCACAGGCTTATGGTGCGTCTGAGGCTTTTTGACTAAGGTTTCTTTTGAAATTTCGTTTCTTTTTTATTATTTTTGTCAGAGTCGCATTGATTTTCGCGCGAGAGTCAATATTTTGACATTGGTCGACTTTCCAAAGAGTGCAAATATAATCATCGCCGCCAGTATAGATAAAATTCATTTGCCATCCAGATGACAAGACAACACGTGCACCAGATTGAGCTCGGTAATTTCCCACGGGACTGCCGCTATCTACTTGCCACCACTTGAGCTGATCCATCAAATTGACGCGGTGACCAGTTGGCTATCGTCTGGTGAAAAAGTCAAGATCTAAATATGACGTTTTTTTGTGTGTAAAATAATTTATTTATGCCAAAGATTTTGGGCCCTGTCTAGAAAGCAGTTGGTTATCTAGCAGTGGGGCCAAATCTTTGAATATGTGTGAAAAGGGATATGACGTGGGCTCTATAATGAGTTCCAAGTGGGACAAGGCCTTGGAAGCCCAATTTGTCCGCACTACATTTTATGGTTCCATTGGGCAAAATCGCATTTTATCCGAATTTTAATTTGTGAGATAATTGTATATCATTTTATTTCTAAATCGACTGATTTAAGGGGGGAGGGGTTAATATAAAATAAACTACTAAATCATATGTTAATGGAGGTAGCGGATCGTACTGTTTTTAGGTTACTTTGAGGTCTACAAATAGCACGCAAATTGTAGGGGAACGATAAGAAAGCATAAACTTGATGCAAAAAAATGTTCGAAACGTTTTGTATTCTGGTAATTGGAGTACAAAGTATATTTTCACGACGCGCTACCCCCCTTAAGGGTAGGTCGCAAATGCGTGTCTGATAATTTTGATATACATACTTACTACAAGTAAAAACAATAAAAATGCATTGGCTGTTTGGTCTCGCAATCATCCGACCCATAGGTTTCACGCTAGAAGGTCGTCAAAAGTGTGGAAATTTTTGATTTAAACAAGGATGCTTATAGTTATAACCGATTTTATATATTTGAATATCAAAACTTGACCTTAAAACCGATTATCTTTAATTTTTGTCGGACGAAAACTTTTTTAAAAATTGTAAAACCATTAGATATTCTCTAAAGAATTTATATATATCTGAAATCGCTTTGAAGCGGGTACCACGAAAGATTCGCCGTAGTAAACTTAAAATATAATCGTATTGTAAAGCATATACTATTGTATGTCCACATGAGGCCGTAAGAGACAATATTACATTTTACCTATTTAGCTCCGTGTATGAACATTACTTACCTATGGTTAAATAATACCGTCATCGGGCACAGTTCAGCCACGGCAAATATTTTGCGTTGCGTGATTTTCAAAAGCGATTCGATATTGTTATCCGAAATTCTTAAGAGGAATATCCACTAGTACTGCATTTTAACCAATCTTAAAAAATATTTCGCACCGACAAAATAATGATAATCGTTAAGATCAAGTTTGATATCAAATTTTTATTAAAATTGTAAATAAACTTAAGATCCTTGTTTAAATATAAATGACCTAAAAATACCTATTGTCCGGATTAAACTGCGAGGACCAACCACCAATCATTTTTTGAGGTCAGTTAGTATTCATAAATCGAATTTTTCAGGTAAGTTGTAATTCGGCCCGAGCTGTAAAAAAAACACTTTCGTCTGGATCTGGTATCTTAGCGCATAAATTGTCAAATTTTTAAAGAATACAAATTTTTAATTTTGCGGGAGTTTAAAAAAAAATTAGCACTTCTTAAAATAGCATTAAAAAAAAGTCGAAAAGTCAAAGTTATGCATTATTATAGATACTGTTATTAGGTTGGTTTCCAAGAAAATCGTGCACAGATCATTATTAAGTCATAATAATTTAATGTTGGAAATAGTTTAAAAAAAAAAGGTAATGCGTACCTGATATTCTCTCTGTATGTCCAGCCAAGCGTCTATTAGACTCGAAATCTGGAATTGCTGAAATCACACATGTTTCCGCTTATTTGCAAGCCGATGCTACACAACTTTCCATTTCTGCTGAATTTAGTGTTCCATAATATATTTAGAGTGCAATTCTGAAATTTCTTTTCAATTTTGAACTCATCTGAGGCCGACACTAGTTGAACTCTGCACTTTCGTGCCTAAAGCAAGTACGAATTTGTATTACAGGTTGTACCGCACTAAACCGTCCTTCGGAAAGATAACT
This sequence comes from Oikopleura vanhoeffeni, assembly GCA_004367855.1. Lineage (NCBI taxonomy): Eukaryota > Metazoa > Chordata > Appendicularia > Copelata > Oikopleuridae > Oikopleura > Oikopleura vanhoeffeni. The sequence goes on from SCLH01002137.1 coordinate 62,398, forward strand.
CTACGGTGTTAACTGCCGCTTTTCATGCTTGATGATAACCCGTTCCGCCACAGGAAATAATTTCTTCGCGAGGAAACAAATGGCATAAATTGTCTTTTTGTGATATTTATTCGGAATTTGTTACTGTATTAAAGGTGTTGACAGTTGAACGATAAAATATTAAATTTCAATTTTTGTTAAAAATTAAATTGTTTTCGAAAATTCACTTGAGTCAATATAAAATAAGGACTACAATAATTGGTGTGCACAGAAAAAAGTTCCGCCAAGCACCAGAGCTATATATAGGCTTTTTTTCAATGTTGATTACCAGAAAGCTCAAGGTAGTTGGAGTTTCAAAATTTTTTGCATAAGGAAGTTACAAGGTTATATTTTTGCATCCGACATTTTAAATTCTAGAATTTTGAAATTTAGTTCTAGAAATTTAGGACAAGCAGCCAACGTGATAGCTATATACGTGATACAAGCTCACAGTTGATGTTCACAAATATTGTGTTTTTGGAAATCGATGCAGATGGGATCTGGCCTAAGTCATCGTTTTGTCCGATTTGATCTATACCTGGTATATATGATCAATCAAAAGTTATTTTAAATAGGTCTAAAATTTTGATGAAAAAATTACGATTCATAAAAAAATGGTTATGTTTCCCTATAAAAGTAGATAATTGCACTTCTTATATTAGTTCTAGGTAGACGTACTAATCAAGTAACTCTGTGGACAATTTTAATTGCTAAAATTAATTTTAAATAATTAAAATTTTTACGTGAAATACTAACCCCCTCACTCACATTTGACTATTGATATCCCCTGAGGCACAAGAGCCACTTTTATGGCTCGACTTTGAAGCTCTATTATCCGAAACGTATTAGTGCTTTCGCATTAAATTATTTTAGTCATTGAGATAAGGATAGACTTAACTTTATGGATGATTATATTTAGATAATTAACCACTTTGAGTACTTAATTGGGCTGTGGTAATAACCAAAGTTGACTCACACTGTTCTCTAGGAAAAAAACTATACGATTTTTGTAATAAGATTCAAATTGAATAAAATAGAATAAGAACTTGGCTTTCTTAATGGAATAATGGTTAACAATATGTCTGCTCCTTATATTTCCGCTTCGCTTTCTCATTGATGAGCAATTTTTCTGTTTTCAAACAAAAAAAAATAAAAACAGTTCTACATTTAGTTGAAACATTATTTATTATTTTTAAGATGTCAAGATTAATTCTCTAAAAACTGAGTATTTTAGACCTTGATTTTTACGAATAATTTTCATTTTCAAAAATTAATCGCAAACTCTTATGGGCGATTTGAACCTTCAAACTTCTATCTCAATTATTTTGGTCTTTCAAAAAATGAAAGCCACTTTTACGGATCTATGAGTGAGAGGGTAAATTAAAAACTTGAATTACACTTCTGAAAAAAAAATATTGTTCCTGTATACCAATTATTTTTGTTTTAAATTTCAACATGCACAAAACACTTTCCTAAAAACTGGCTATTTTCAAATTTGATAGACTTAATAGGTCGCATTTTTTTGAGAAGTACAAAGAGTGTAAAAGATTAGAAAAATAATCAACCCCCCGTAATATTTGAACAAAAATTTGCAAAAAAAATGAACTATTTTTTTTGGAATAGCCGCAAAATTCTTTAATAATGTATTTGGACGAGACAATTCTACAATGTTTTTTGCCGTTTTTAGACGACTTTAATGAACATCGGAATAAATGGGTAGTGGCCTTCAAGCTTTTTAGCCCTCAGCCTACGTGTGTCTTATAATTTCCTTAGTTTTCCTATCTCCTAATGCGTAGGTACAATAAAAATCTTTTCCGCTGAGCAGAAAAAGATTTTTCCACGATTAAGTATGCTTGAGCCTATATATAAGCTCTGTGCTCACACGGGTTAAAGCAATAAAATTCCCCAAAAAAAATAAATCGAATTTATTGACAATGCACACAAATAATTGTAGTCATTATTTTTTCAGAAATTGAATGGTCTTTTCTCATTTGTCTAGACATCAAATGGTCTGTTTTTAAGAAACATCGCATTCATCGGGGAGATAGTTCGTGACTAGTACAAACGATACCTTTGAAACTGTCGGCCATAATAATTCTGGCGTAGAGACTAGATTCATTTAATTCCAATAATCAAGTTAATAGATAATAAAATAGTGTAATATGACCGGATGGAGTCGAATTTCATTTTTGGAGAATTTGTCGGGCACCTTGATATTTAAGGAGCCGATCCTGAAGCTTTTTCAAAAACCTTGGAACCGATATTTTTTGGTAAATTACCAATACAATATTGCTATAGCAGAAATAGAAAAATATCGTCAAAATAAAATAGCTGTTGTGGCACGTAGGTTCGAGTAGTTATACTTTGGGCCAAAATTTCATTAATTTTTGCCTAACCATGTCGACTTCCGTTAATAAATCGATGTTTACTTATAATCTTAAATACATTTTAAGATATGAAATTGTTTTTCCGTAAATTCTTGTACAACCGGTTTATTTTGACAAGATTTTTAAAACAAAATTTACATTTTCTGGAAACTTTTCTCCCAACCCTTTATTATTCAGCGAATTCCACATTCCAACTTTTCCATGTTCCGTCCCAAAAGCCAACTTCATCTGATTTGGATGCCAAGCCAGGGCCGTAACCTTTTCTTTAACCCCCTGCCATACAGTTTGAACATGCGTAGGTTCAATAGTAGTATCCCAAATCCTCAGCATGCCATCTCCTACGCCAAAAGCGATAATATTCGGATCTTGTTTGGCTATGTCTAGGGTTAAGCACGGGAGAACTAAAATCTACAGTAAGCATGTAAAAAATAATCAATTATTATTAACTTTTATTACCGGGAACTAGTTCAGAACGATGAGTACATATTAATAAAAAACATTCAAAAAAATCAAGTCGAAAAATTGCGGTGAATTTTCAATTTTTTTTAATTTTGGACAAAATAGGGGTTTTGGAAATTTGAACATAAGAAACCTACACTTTTGCCCGTTCCTACTCGTGCCAAATTCAGGAAAGTAGTGGTCGGAACATTAACTGAATATAATGTGTTTAAAACACAGATAGGTGTTTTTAAGCAGATAGACGGGCTACCGATGGGTGGTTGTTTGAGTCCTATAATCGCAAATCTTTTTGTTAACATGTTAGAAGATACTGTAGTTAAAAAGTTAGTTAAACAAGGAAAAATTAAATTTTGGAAACGCTATGCTGATGATATTATATCAATAGCAAAAAAAGACTCAACAGATCAGATTTTCAATAAACTTAATTCTTGGGACCCTAGTTTAAACTTTACCATCGTTAAAATGGTTGAAAATAGCCTCATTTTTCTCGAATCAGAAATATTTATATCAAACAATTCAATTGAATTTAAACACTACCGAAAATTTGGCCAAAAACGGTATTATCTAATTTTNATAAGAAGTCTTTTTATTTTCGATTGGCATGAAAAAAGTATTTTTATCGCGATTTGAGAAAATATTACTTTCATTTTTTCAAATTTTGGAAATTTCTGAGAATTTGAATCGCGTTTTCCAAAAAGACGAGATACAAAAATGCAAATTGTCGAACTAGGATATTTGCGCGTATCCTCAAGGATCGTAAACATACCANAAAACTCAAAAATGAGCAAAAAATATTTGAAAGCAAATATCATCACACAATGTAACAATGTCCTTGATGCGTGCTCTACGTACGAAATATTTCTGTCATGTCTTGATTACCTAGAAACTCTTTTGTACCGCAATGAGTACCCTAAGTTTTTAGTCCGTGAGAAGATCAACATTTTTCTGCGCTCTGAAGAAAAGCAAAAATTGCCCGATTTCGATAGTATACTCTGCTTAAATTATACTAGCCCCCAAACAGAATACTATGCTCGTAAACTTTTAGCTAAAATCAAAAATTTTAGCGTGTGCTAATAGATTTTGTTTTTTGAATTTCAGACCAGTTGATCGGTAATGGCGGATTACCGGTAGGTCCGTTTTTCAAGTTTGTTCCAATCAGGCTCAAACTCGGTCTGTTAAATCTAGCCAACTTAAGCCTATGCAAGTTCTGAAACTTAAACTAGATCACTTTCGTGGCCATTTTCGAATTATTGCCAATAATTTCAAAAATAATTTTGTCCGAGAAGAGTCTGAGGCGTATTTCATCAGAACTATGAAGCCAGATCTTAACTGTCAAACTGACCACAAATGCTTTGCTATTTTTTTAAACAGGACTTAAAAACTAGTTCAGTCCAAAAAAGTTTTTCTGAACAATATTTTTGAACTNTGTAGATATTTTTAGGCAGATTAACATTTGTGCTCCTCAGTTGGGTTAAAACCATTCTGAAATTTTCGAATCTATGAATGTAAACATGTGGAAATATGCACGCACAAATTGGAATTTTATAGTACACGATGTAGTTTCCTAGCGGTGTTTCACAAATTTAATGTTTTTTCAAATTAATTTTACTTTACCGTATGATTCTAGCTGTTACTGTTCTCGGAATAGTCATTGTTGTATCTGATTTGAGTGCATTGAATTGCTTCTTGAATCCATTTACTCCAACAGCAACATCATCAGAAGTAGCTAACACCATTTTTTGCCATGGTCAAACCTACAAAAAATTATATTTTAATTGCGTGAAAATCGAAAACCGTATTTGCAGCACAACGAATCTTTGAAAGTATATTCATGGCTTAAATGGCTGGAAAAAGGATCTATGTCACAGTTCCGAACTATCTTACGCGGATGACTTTTGAGGAATCTTTAAAATACCTTAGGGTCATTTTTTTTAATTGGGGCCGATCCGACGAGTTGGAGGAAACTACACAGATAGCGCTACATACGGTTTTGGCATCTGAAACCTTGGGGAAAAAACGATAAATTTTTGTTTTGGCTTTCTAGGTTGATCACGTATTTAGAAATCAGTCATATAAATCGGTGCGGCCTAAGATACGTGGATTATAGGCACGGGTAGCAGGGAGTCATATACGTGAGGTATCATGGGGCAAGTATTGAGCGGGGAAACATATTGAAACTGACATCAACTATATTTTTAACTTTCACCACTTTCATAATGCAAAAAAACGTTTGTTGATATCTATCTAAATCTTCCTTTAACATATACGGTATCTGAGATACCTTTATGTGGCCACATTCAAAAAACGACCTTATTTGTTTTTAATTTTAAATAAACCATTTCTAAGAAGTATCCCCCTGAAAAGCGGCGTCAAAAGACATTTTTTTGACGAATTTTATTCCTTTAGAAACCTATAGGCGGTCAAATTTAGAAAATTTCAAGATTGTTGGACAAAAATGATCTATTCATGACGATCAGTACACACATAAAATATCTCTTCAGAGAATAAATGGAAACCACTGAATTGTTCCTGAGTTTTCAAGGCATAATTCGCTTACCGTGCCGGTGTCACCAAACCACAGCCAATTATCTTTTCACTTTGCGCTGAAAATTCTTTAATTCTCTGGTAATATTCATTTTAACGAGTTCTAAAAGTAAAAATATATTTCGTAAAATATAAAAATGATTTAGCTGAGGGCCAGTAGAGTCGATTGAAGAAAGAAAATATCAATTTTTGAGTTGAAAAACGTTTAAAAGCACGAAATCAAACAGTTGGCGCCCATTCTGGAACCAAAAGAAGTTTCGATAATTGACTTTGCTGCACAGTGTCCAGTTTGAAATCTGAACCAGTGTTTTTGAAGGGGAAAACAATTAAGGAATTAATATTTTTTCCACATCCCCCCCGTGGGTAGACTATGAGTTTACCATTTTCCGTCGAAAATACCAATTCTTGGATTTGAATTCATTTTATCAGGACTGGGTTCGATTTCGCGATGTTTCGCCATTTGGATAGAATTGGAAGAATTGCGAGCTTAGACATAGTTTCTAAATATCAATTTTAAGGTTTTTGACAAATTGAAAGAAATAATTGAGGAAACAGATTTATCAAAACCATTAAAATGGGTTTTTCGTTGAAAATAGGTTGTCCACAATTTTTCATCGTTGAACCTCGAAATTTGAAAATTTATCAAAAACTTATTTCGTTACCAGACAAACTGCTCAAGTTAATGTGGATAAACGTTATTACAGAATGCTACATGAAATCATGCTGTTTCATTTTTGAACAAGTTTATTGTGAATAAACTTTTGTTTTTCACAATCCCAAAAAAGTTATTAAAGATTATTTTCAAGGGAAAACAAGCTAAAAACGAAGTCTCATTTGAAAAATGCTCTAGTCGTTTCAAAATATCGAAAATAAAGTTAACTTCCGCTTTCTTCCCGTTACCATGGAAGCTTGGCGAATACCTTAGAGGTATACAGGGGTAGCGTGAGGTACAATTAGTGTATAATACTGATAGTAACTGCCCCAAAAAAATTCCAATTAAAATTTATCAAGAAAAGCCAATTTCGCACACATAGTCCCAACATTTTCAAAATTCCTTTAAAAAAATCGATTGCTGGAAGCAAGTAAAATGGAATTTATTATCACAGTTTCCATTAAAATCAAATAAATCCTAGAAATCAGTGGTCTGGAGATGTCCGCGCAGAGCATTAAAATCAAACTCAACTTTTTGGCATAAAAAAAAGTTGTTTTTGCAAATAATTTTTATTATTTTTAAATGCTTTTGGAATCGGGATTTATGTCCGCTTGCTGTAGTATCAACTGAGAACAAAAGTTGTGTATTTACCTTGATTGAAAATAAATAAATAAAGTAATTGTTTTCGTGAACGTCTGTTTTTCCCATCTTTAACACAAAAATAAACTTCGTTCCAACGCCCAAATCCACTTGCCGGTTTCAAAATCGGAGTTAACAAGCTGGTCAATCCAATGACCTCTCGGTTAATCAGATTCAAATAATAATTCTAGAGCAAGAACATTATATCTAGAATTATTCCGACGCTGGAGAATTTAAATGCTGACAAAACGTCACCAGTCGCAATTTGCATTTTGCTGCTGGATAAGCATTTCCACCAAGGCAGTATCTCTCTGCCCACTGACCTAAAATATTTTCGACTAGAGAGGGTGGTCAAACCCTAGCTTGCAAATTCGCCAATGTTAGTGCATCTCAAAACGACCTTTGCAGCATTTCGAGCCGATTCTTCTTTTCGCCTAAAGCCAATAGATATGTTGGAAGCATTTTGAAAATTTTGGTCTTTTTTCAAGCTCTTTTACCATATTGCTCCACAAGGCGGCGCAGATAAATTGTCCCGGCACCCGCGGAAGGGGCTATTACGCTAATCATTGATTCCATCATTTTCGATTAAATGGCCAAAAGAACCCAACCAGGCGGCCAATTCCGCTGCATTATTTTATGCTCGGCCGATGATGTAACTTCCATTTTCGTCTGAGACCAATTCTTTGTCATTTTATGAGAAGGAATTATTGAAAAGCTAAAAAAGACAGGTGACTTTTTGAAAAGCATTTCCTGATTTTCGTTTTTTTTAAATCGGAAAGAGCTCTGATAAAGGGATTGGATAGCCATAATATTTAATTAAATAAAAAAACGAAGAAACCATATGATTATTTAAAAGTCGACGTTTTAACTATAAAAAAATTCAGTTTTATTTTATACAAAATAATTGGGTCAGTCTCGATCTCCTTCACACTTATATTCCAACAATCCTCTGCTCAAACTAACCCACTTTCCCAAAAATTAATATTTTATTCATACTAAAAACAATAAGACGGGAACCTACGATCAAAAAGGCCACAAACGCTTCTTAAATATTAATAAAAAATCAACATTTAACCAGACCGACAAATTTTTGACAAAGGAAATTCTCTCTGGATCAAAACCTAAATTGGCAGGTAGAATTACTTTCAATTCCAGAGGGAAATTGGAGCTTTTGGTCTCGAAACAATTCTTTTACATACTGTACAAAGTGTGCCAATCTTTTTTTTAGTACATTATATGGTTTCCACTATGAGGCCAAATGTCCGATGTTTTTATTAAAAAAGTTACTTTAATTTTAGCCACTTTAAAAGAGGGAGTTACATTTTAGAACTATGAAAGAAAGAAAAACTAAAACAAAATTGTCTTTACATTTTTCGAGAGATAAAAACAGATTAATTTTTTTCTAAAAAATATTTTCTAAAGGACTGGTTTATGTGACATAAGTTATATCATGATTTTTACAATTGATTAGGGTTGAACAAATTTTTTTGAGAATTTTAGGCAAAAAATTGCTTTTTTTAATATCAATCAAAAAAAGAGTAAAATTTTTTGGGGCTGAAAGAAAAATCTTCTTATACATATTTTCAATCCTCCGTCTAAAACTTCTTCCAGAGGCGCAGTTATTATCCTGTTGTGAACAAATGCCTAAACTTTTTCTTTTTCGATACTTTTCCTTCAAAACGATTTAATCTCAGTATCAACAACCTCCAATTTTCGCAAATTGAATCGATCTTCTGCCACAGCTTATGGTGCGTCTTGAGGCTTTTGACTAGGTTTCTCTTTTGAAATTTCGTTTCTTTTTATTATTTTTGTCAAGTCGCATTGATTTCAGCGCGAGGTCAATATTTTGACATTGGTCGACTTTCCAAGAGTGCAAAATATAATCATCGCCGCCAGTATAGATAAAATTCATTTGCCATCCAGCATGACAAGACAACACGTGCACCATGATTGAGCTCGGTAATTTCCCACGGGACTGCCGCTATCTACTTGCCACACTTGAGCTGACCATCAAATGACGCGGTGACCAGATTGGGCTATCGTCTGGTTGAAAAATCAAGATCTAAATATGACGTTCTGTTTGTGTGTAAATAATTTATTTAATGCCAAAGATTTGGGCCCTGTCTAGAACAGCAGTTGGTTATCTAGCAGTGGGGCCAAATCTTGTGAATAGTGTGTGAAAGGGATATGACGTGGGCCTATAATGAGTTCCAAGTGGGACACAGGCCTTGGAAGCTCCAATTTTGTCCGCTACCATTTTTATGGTCATTGCCAAAAATCGCATTTTATCCGAATTAAATTTGTGAGTAATTGTATATCATTTTATTTCTAAATCCGACTGATTTAAGGGGGGAGGGTTAAATAAATAAACTACTAAATCATATGTTTAATGGGGTAAGCGGTATCGTACTGTTTTTAGGTTACTTTGAGGTCTACAAATAGCACCAAATTGTAGGGAAACGATAAGAAAGCATAAACTGATGCAAAAAAAATGGTCCGAAACAGTTTTTGTATTCTGGTAATGGAGTACAAAGTATATTTTCACGACGCGCTACCCCCTTAAGGGTAGGTCGCAAAATGGTGTCTGATTAATTTTGATATAATACTACTACAAGTAAACAATAAAAATGCATTGGCTGTTTGGTCTCGCAATCATCCGACCATAGGTTCTCACGCTATAAGGTCGTCAAAAGTGTGGAAATTTTGATTTAAACAAGGATCTTATAGTTTAACGATTTTATAATTTGAATACAAAAACTTGACCTTAAAACGATTATCTTTAATTTTGTCGGACGAAACTTTTTTAAAAATTGTAAAAACCATTAGATATTCTCTAAAGATATTTATACTATATCTGAAATCGCTTTGAAGCTTGTAACCACGAAAGATTCGCCGTAGTAAACTTAAAATATAATCGTATTGTAAAGCATATACTAATTTATGTCCACATGAGGCCGTAAGAGACAATATTACATTTTACCTATTTAGCTCCGTGTATGAACATTACTTACCTATGGTTAATAATACCGTCATCGGCAAGTTCACCACGGCAAAATTTTTGGTTGCGTGATTTCAAAAGCGATTCGAATATGTTATCCGAAATTCTTAAGAAGGATATCCACTAGTACTGGCATTTTAACCAATTAACAAAATATTTCGCAACCGACAAAATAATGATAATCGTTAAGATCAAGTTTGATATCAAATTTTATTAAAATTGCGTAAATAAACTTAAGATCCTTGTTTAAATAAAATGACCTAAAAATACCTATTGTCCGGATAAACTGCGAGGACCAACCAACCGATTCATTTTTTGAGGTCAGTTAAGTATATCATAATCGAATTTTCAAGGTTAGTTGTAATTGGCCCGAGCTGTAAAAAACACTTTTCGTCTGGATTGGTATGCTTAGCGCATAAATTGTCAAATTTTTAAACGAATACAAATTTTTAATTTTGCGGGATTTAAAAAAAAATTAGCACTTCTTAAAATAGCATTAAAAAAAGTCGAAAAGTCAAAGTATGCATTATTATAGATACTGTATTAGGTTGTTTCCAAAAAAATCGTGCACAGAATCATTATTAAGTCATATAATTTTAATGTTGGAAATAGTTAAAAAAAAAAGGTAAATGCGTACCTGATATTCTCTCTGTATGTCCAGCCAAGCGTCTATTAGACTCGAAATTCTGGAATTGCTGAAATCACACATGTTCCGCTTAATTTGCAAGCCGATGCTACAAACTTTCCATTTCTGCTGAATTTTTAGTGTTCGCTAATATCATTAGAGTGCAATTCTGAAATTTCCTTTTCAATTTTGAACTCATCTGAGGGCCGACGCTAGTTGAACTCTTGCCACTTTCGTGCCTAAAGCAGTACCGAATTTGTATTACAGGTTGCTACCGCACTAAACCGTCCTTTCGGAAAAGATATAACTCTACCGGTGTTTAACTGCCGCTTTCATGCTTGATGATAACCCGCTCCGCCACAGGAAATAATTTCTTTCGCCGAGGAAACAAATGGCATAAATTGTCTTTTTTGGTGGGATATTTATTCGGAATTTGTTACTGTAATTAAAGGTCTTGACAGTTGAACGATAAAAATATTAAATTTCAATTTTTGTTAAAAATTAAATTGTTTTCGAAAATCACTTGAGTCAATATAAAATAAGGACTACAATTAATGGTGTGCACAGAAAAAAGTTCCGCCAAGGCACCAGAGCTATATATAGGCTTTTTGTCAATGTTGATTACAGAAAGCTCAAGGTAGTTGGAGTTTCAAAATTTTTTGCATAAGGAAGTTACAAGGTTATATTTTTGCATCCGACACTTTTAAATTCTAGAATTTTGAAATTTAGTTCTAGAAATTTAGTGACAAGCAGCGCAACGTGATAGCATATCACGTGATACAAGCTCACAGTGATGTTCACAAATATTGGTTTTTGGAAATCGATGCAGATGGGATTGGCCTAAGTCATCGTTTTGGTCCGATTTGATCTATACCTGGTAATATATGATCATCAAAAGTTATTTTAAAATAGGTCTAAAATTTGATGAAAAAATTACGATTCATAAAAAAATGGTTATGTTTCCCTATAAAAGTAGATAATTCACTTCTGATATTAGTTCTAGGTAGACGTACTAATCAAGTAATCTGTGGACAATTTTAATTGCTAAAATTAATTTTAAATAATTAAAATTTTTCGACGTGAAATACTAACCCCTCACTCATTTGACTATTGATATCCCCTGAGGCACAAGAGCCACTTTTATGGCTCGACTTTGAAGCTCATTATCCGAAACGTATTTAGTGCTTTCCATTAAATTATTTTAGTCATTGAGATAAAGGATAGACTTAACTTTATGGATGATTAATTTAGATAATTAACCACTTTGAGTACTTAATTGGGCTGTGGTAATAACAAAGTTGACTCACACTGTTCTCTAGGAAAAACTATTACGATTTTTGTAATAAGATTCAAATGAAATAAAATAGAATAAGAACTTGCTTTCTTATGGAATAATGGTTAACAATATGTCTGCTCCTTATATTCCGCTTCGCTTTCTCATTGATGAGCAATTTTCTGTTTTCAAACAAAAAAAAATAAAAACAGTTCTACATTTAGTGAAACATTATTTATTATTTTTAAAGATGTCAAGATTAATTCCTAAAAACTGAGTATTTTAGACCTTGATTTTACGAATAATTTTCATTTTTCAAAAATTAATCGCAAACTCTTATGGCGATTTGAACCTATCAAACTTCTATCTCAATTATTTTGTCTTTTCAAAAAATGAAAGCCACTTTTACGGATCTATGAGTGAGAGGGTTAAATTAAAAACTTGAATTACACTTCTGAAAAAAAAATATTGTTCCTGTATACCAATTATTTTTGTTTTAAATTTCAACATGCACAAAACACTTTCCTAAAAACTGGCTATTTTCAAATTTGATAGACTTATAGGTCGCATTTTTTGAGAAGTACAAAAGAAGTGTAAAAGATTAGAAAAAAATCGAAACCCCCCGTAATATTGAACAAAAATTTGCAAAAAAAATGAACTATTTTTTTTGGAATAGCGCAAAATTCTTATAATGTATTTGGACGAGACAATTCTACAATGTTTTTTGCCGTTTTTAGACGACTTAAGTAACATCGGAATAAATGGTTAGTGGCCTTCAGCTTTTTAGCCCTCAGCCTACGTGTGTCTTAATAATTTCCTTAGTTTTCCTATCTCCTAATTGCGTAGGTACAATAAAATCTGTTCCGCTGAGGCAGAAAAGATTTTTCTCAAAACGATATGCTTAGGCCTTATGTATAAGACTCTGTGCTCACACGGGTTAAAGAAATAAATTCCCCAAAAAAATAATTCGGATTTATTGAACAATGCAAACAAATAATTGTAGTCATTTATTTTTTAGAAATTGAATTTGTCTTTTCTCATTTTGTCTAGACATCAAATGGTCTGTTTTTAAGAAACATGCATTCATCGGGGAGATAGTTCGTGACTAGTTACAAAACGAACCTTTGAAACTGTCGGCTATAATAATTCTGGCGTAGAGACTAGAATTCAATTAATTCCATATTATCAAGTTAATAGATATTAAAAATAGATGTAATATGACCGGAACTGGAGTCGTAATTTCATTTTTGGAGATTTGTCGCGGCACCTTGATATTTAAGGAGCCGATCCTGAAGGCTTTTTCAAAAACCTTTGGAACCGATATTTTTTGGTAAATTACCAATAACAATATCTGCTTATAGCAGAAAATAGAAAATAGCCTGTATGTGGCACGTAGGTTTGGAGTAGATTATACTTTGGGCCAAAATTTCATTAATTTTTGAGTAACCATGTCGCTTCCGTTAATTAAATCGATGTATTTACTTATAATCTTAAATTACATTTTAAAGATCATGAAATTGTTTTTTCCGTAAAATTCTTGTACAACCGGTTTATTTTGACAAGATTTTTAAAACAAAATTTACAATTTTCTGAAACTTTTTCTCCAACCCTTTTATTAATTCAAGCGAATTCCACATTCCAACTTTTCGCAATGTTCCCGTCCAAAGCCAACTTTCATTCTTGATTTGGATGCCAAAGCCAGGGCCGTAACCTTTTCTTTAACCCCCTGCCATACAGTTTGAACTGCGTAGGTTCAATAGTAGTATCCCAAATCCTCAGCATGCCATCTCCTCGCCAAAAAAGCCGATAATCTATTCGGATTCTTGTTTTGGCTATGTCTAGGGTAAGCACGGGAGAACTAATAATCTACGTAAGCATTGTAAAAAATAAATCATTATTATTACTTTTATTACCTGGAACTAGTTCAGAACGATGAGTAGGATATTAATAAAAACATTCAAAAAAATCAACTCCGAAAAATTGCGGTGAATTTTAATTTTTTTAATTTTGGACAAAATAGGGGTTTTGGAAGTTTTGAAAGTATGAACCTACACCTTTTGCCGTTCCTACTCGTGCCAAATTCAGGAAGTAGTGGTCGGAAACATTAACTGAATATAATGTGTTTAAAACAAGATAGGTTGTTTTTAAGCAGATAGACGGGCTACCGATGGTGGTTGTTTGAGTCCTATATCGAAATCTTTTTTGTTAACTGGATAGAGATACTGTTAGTTAAAAGTTTGTTAAACAAGGGAAAAATTAAATTTTGGAAACGCTATGCTGATGATATTATATCCAATAGCAAAAAAAGACTCAACAGATCAGATTTTTCAGTAAACTTAATTCTTGGGACCCCTAAGTTTAAACTTCACCATCGTTAACATGGTTGGAAAATTAGCCTCATTCTTCTCGAATTCAGAAATATTTTTATATCAAACATTCAATTGAACTTTAAACACATACCGAAAATTTGGCCAAAAACGGTATATCTTAATTTTTAAAAACTCAAAGAATGAGCAAAAAATATTTGAAAGCAAATATCATCACACAATGTAACAATGTCTTGGTTACCTAGAACTCCTTTGTGTACCGCAAATGAGTTACCCTTAGTTTTTTAGTCCGTGAGGAAGATCAACATTTTTTCTGCGCTCTGAAGAAAACAAAAATTGGCCCCGATTTCGAATAGTATACTCTGCTTAAATATATCACTAGCCCCAAACAGAATACTATTGCTCGTAAACTTTTAGCTAAAAATCAAAAACATTTTACCTGTTTTTAATTTTCATTGTAAGTTTGGTTGTTTATTTTTTAGGAGCTATTGAGGATGAAGTCTTTTCTCGATTTTTAGGAAACCCATTGAAAACCATGATATTGGCAGATAAGAATTTAATTCCGCCGTGTGCTATATAGATTTTGCATTTTGGAATTCTCAGAACCAGTTGACTCGGTAATGGCGGATTTCCGGATAGGTCCGTTTTTCAAACTTGTTCCAATCAGCTCAACTCGGTCTGTTAAATCTAGCCAACTTTAAGCCTTAATGCAAGTTTCTTGACTTAAACTAGATCAACTTTCCGATAGCCATTTTTCGAATTTATTGCAATAATTTCAAAAATAATTTTGTCCGAGAGAGTCTGAGGCGTATTCTCATCAAACTATGAATGCCAGTATCTAACTGTCAACTGACCACAAATGCTTTGCTATTTTTAAACAGGACTTAAGGGAGTTACTGGTCGCATTTAAAGACTTCGGACATGAAATTTTCGAGATTATGTTTCAAAATTTTTTTTTTCCGAGAATATGGACAAAATAAGTTGATCAAAATGTCTTTTTTATTTTCATTTGTCATAAAAAAAAGTATGATTTCATCGCGATTTGAACAATTACAACTGCAAATATTGTGATTTTCTGAACACTTGTGATTTTTTTCAAAATTTTGAAAATTTCTTTGAGAAATTTGAATCGGCGTTCCAAATAGACGAAAATACAAAATGCAAATTGTCGAACTAGGGGGCTTTGCGCGTATCCTTCAAGGATCGGTAAAACATAACCAGTTTTAGGTTTCTGCCGTCAAAAAACCAGGGAGGAGTAGTATTTTCCCCGAGGAGGCACTCAAAATAAGGCCAAAAAACAGTTTTTTTGCTCTATTTAAGCGCCGGATGAAATTTTTTTGAAGTAAAACTGAACTTGGGGTTTCTGCCCACGTTCTCTGTGGTCAATAAAGAGCTTATAAAAGTATTTCTTCTATCTTCAAAACCTCAGGGGAGGAGTAGGGCTTTTGAAGAGAAAATAGTGCCACTTTTGAAAAGGTCCGTTCCTGATTGGTCGGCCAATCAGAGGCCTTCGATTTGTTTTGTGAAGCAAAGATTAATGCTTCAGTATCCTTAAACTGAAATAGCCATACTAGTATGTTCGTGCTGTTTCTAGTTACTTCATTGAGGCGCCCGCTGAAACCTGTTTTTTGGCCTTAAAATTCGACCAGTACTTCCCTTAAAAACTAGTTCAAGTTCCAAAAAGTTTTTTGCTGAACAATATTTTGAACTTCTAGAATTCGCCAAGTCTTGTATTTATTTAATTTTTTCACTGTATAAATCATACTTGATAATGGAATAAATCCGGAACGTCGTAGATAATATTACTCGAAGAAAAATTTTAGCTGTAAAGTATTTTACGAAATTGAAATTAGATTGGCCCAAGATGGCGCACACGTTCAAATTAATTTTTTCGATAATTTTCATGGTTTTAAATTCTACCTTAGAAGTTCGTTTATGTTTTTAGTCAAAACCCCTCGTTTATTAGTCGAAAATTCCACCGTGCGCAACCCTAGCTATGTCACTGCTGTAAATAAATCCACCATTTGTAATCAAGCCGTACTTTGGCTTTCGAATTGTTAAATCCCAGACTTTAATTTCCCGATCCATGGATATGGAAATTAATCGGTCATTTGTGGTAGCCATACCGAACACAACTCTTTGATGAGTGAGGTCGGTCTGATTTTCGCAGAAGATTTCATATTTAGGCTTGTTTTTACATTCGTCTTCGAAATCATCAATTCGCCATAAGAGGATATCACCACCGTAACCGGATGAGATGAATTCAGTTTCGCCTAGGCCAGGAGATAACGAAATCCAACTTCTTTGGGATTCATCGATCGACCTTCAAACAAACATTGTTCAAAGCAAACACGTTAACTGATCAAAAATTTCAAAAAATCGGGAACAAGAGGTTTCAATATTCGTATTGAAACCCAGGTTTAAACCTTAACTAAAGCTTTATTACAAAGGAGTAGCCAAGGAATCTATTGGTTTACTTCAGAATTTACTCTGAGTATTTTGTAGGGTCTTGAAATGAAAGAAACATCGTCTTGCAAAGTACACATATCTTTGTAATCTGGTAAGAGCAAGTTAAACCAAAGTTAACCAACTTCTTAATCTGGTCAAAAAGAGTTTATAACTCTCAGACAACATAAAATATGCGAAAAATAACTCTTCGGTAGAACACGAAAACAATTTTTGTAAGCAGCTCTTTTTGCAAAACAATCTAGTACTCAAATCATCATAGCACTGTTTTTTATTGTTTTACAGTAAACAGCTTATATCTTGGACCATGCATTACCAAACTAATTTTGATTGCATCGCAATTTTTAAACGATTTGAAGAAAAACGATCGGCATTTTTTATTTACGGCTAGGAGCGCTCCTGAGCTTGACTCAAAACATAATGAAATTTGAATTTTGCCTTTTCCACGGCCGTATGAAATTTTTGCAATTCCCGCGGTCGTTTTCGTCATAAGGACAATCAAAATTGTAATTGTTCAACAAAATCACATTTTTGATTTGAAATTACTTAAAAAATTTTGGAAATTTCTTTGAAATTGTTTCTGGGAAGTAAACTGACCTCAGTTAATTCAGTAAAATATTAATGGTGCTGTTATTAGTTTTTATCAAAATAAACCTGGAGAGAGCCCCCTTAAATGTTATTTTACCTTTTCGATTTATAGCCACTTGCTTTCGGGAGTTTTAATGTCTGGCAGCAGTTACTATCCTCAATCGACCACACTTTGATGGTTCTATCTTTTGCTGCAGAAACCAATTTATTTTTGAGCCAAAGAAAACTTTGGAGATCCCCGTCGTGACCTCTTAACTTTCCACAAATGGATGCTGTTGAAATTGAATAAAGATAAATTATTCCGAAATTATATCCGATTGCACATTTATCACCATTTTCTTCGATACGAATGACTCAAAATTGGTTCGAATTTTATCAAAAAAAGTTTTCATCGAGAGAATTTGTAAGCTCAATTCATATTTTCCTATCGTGGGGAAATTTTCTTTCTCATCCTATGCGAGAAATGAAACCTTTAGGTTATCGTCTATCAGGCCATGAAGAAACTACTTTTAGTGGTCACTTTAGGTCATTTTTAAGCTGGAACACTTTCAACATTCATTTTTAAATGTCATGTTTATTATCTGATGAGAGTAGGCCCTACTCAGTAGGGTGTTACGCGTTGAAACTAAGACAAGAATTAAGTATTAAATTTGAAAATTGGAATTGTTATCATCAGAAAAGAAATAAATAAGGTCACAAAAATAAGCTGATTCTAACATTATAAGGTCTGTAGGCTGAGCGTCTGAATTTCACAACATTTGCCCAGCTGATTCGGACATAATTAAGTCGGTGGGCCCGAAATATCGACAT
>SCLH01002137.1:87170-104518 GCA_004367855.1 Oikopleura vanhoeffeni
TCTAGAATTTTGTTGATGGGATTTTTTCAAGTATTTTTCTACAACTGGAAAAAAAAATTTTGCTAAAAAAAAATTTTGCCAGCACGTTTACAGACAATTTTGATAAAAATTTTCTGGAAACTGTATGCTATCAGTAAATCAATTCCTTAACCTGGTCGATTTGACCCCAAAATGTTGGTGGCATGCTACGTCAGCCTTCACCCAGGACGGCTATTTTCGAGGCGGTGTTTACAGAAAACTCCACTGAGATCACCTTCAATTTTCTTTTAATGAGCTTGAAGAGTTAACATTTTCAAGATATAAAATTGTCTTTCTGGAAATTTTTGTTTATTTGAAAAAGACGTTGTGAGCAAGCGTTAATTAAACCCGTGATACTACTTGGCTCCAGGAATGTATGCTTTATTCTAATAACAGCGCGTGCTCTCTTTCTACTCAATCTACTCTTGTCTGATTGAGATTATCTGTTGGGAATCAAAAAAATTATTTTTAATAAGTTCAAAAAATCTTTATTGAAACAATCATACGCTTTTTAACAATTTCTTACAGTATTTTTTCTCATATAAAAATCTATTGTTTCGTATGATCATATTATAGGATCAAGATATTGTGATTAATACCCTCTGCATATTTCTCCAAATAATATTTTTTCCGAGCAAACATAATTCATTTCATGCACTCAGAAACTACTTTCGACAAAGAATATCTGAATTATTCAAATAATGACTTTGTGTCGTGTCCCAAACATTTTTCTTAAATTCGTAACACTTTAAACTGGAATTTAAATCTCATGGCATCAAAAAGTATTTTTTTTCGGAAAGTAAAACTTAGCGGAAAAATCGCCTTTCATTCAAACTCGTCATTAAAATTGTCAAATTATACAAGTATGAAAGCAATGTTCTATCTTATATTCGTCTAGATGTCAAAAACTCAATTAATTAATAATTAAAATACAGAGAAATAAAAAGTACAACAAGTCTACTCCAGGTGATAATACCTGACTCAAAATCTCAGAGATTAACCATTTTCACAACCATAAGCGCTTTATCACCATTCACAATACACGAATTGTACAGGCATTTTTCAAAATAATCAATACATAACTACTCTCAACACACCTCGATTTTGGATGTGATGAAGACCAGGGAACTTAGATGTTACATTAGTTCTAAACATACTGATTCTTGCAGAATGGTGTATCTTTTTGGTATGAGTAGTGTGTGAGTAGAATAGATGCATTCCAAAGGGCTTCAAAACCGACACTCCTTTTCGTGATAAAGGTGGGTGTTGATGTCCCGTGCGTTGTTCGTGGCTATATATATATGACTGGGTTGGGAGTGCGGTTCTGATGCCCGGGGTAACACTAAAGCTTTTGCCTGTTAAGAAGAGATAGGGAATAAGTTTGTTTGTGTTACTCTCGGCCGATCATTAATGGATATATATATTCAAACCCAGACATTTTTAAGTTATGTATTTTTTTGCTTACATATTATTTCTGTTTAATTTTCTCTTTTTTTTCTGCTTTTTCGCTCAAAAATAATTCATATTTGTTTATAGATTGCTTTCATTTGTTTTTTGAGATATTGCATATTCGCCGTTTTTTAGTAAAACTAATTTATTTTGTAGATGCTTGTTCGATCGTTATTTATAATCATTTTTCGATACAGGTTTTTTTTTTCGAAGGGTTGAAATATTTTCGCAAAAAATTGCATGAGAGGTAATTTTTCGACCTGCACCATCCCACCATCCTTACCGAACATTTTACTTCTCTATCTGAAAAATCCTTCCAAATTATTTCGAGCGTTATAGCTTTTGAATGGTCTGAGTCTGATTCACACAAACTGAAACCCTTACGCTTAAGGATGTGGGGGACGATAATTTGGCTGCTTTTTTACACAATTTTGCAAGCAAAGTTTCTTGGAGATAGACTGGCTTCAGAATAATTCATTCTTTCTTCCAAGATTACGTTAGTCGAACTGATTAAGGCAAGTGCTTCTATTCAGGAAGCACTCTGATTACCGTCACCTTCAACGCTTCACAGACATGGTTTTTAGTCCGGCCTCGTCTTCTAAAAGTGACTTGAAAAGCCTACTCCTTCATTCATTTCTCATTCATTTTTACTTGTTATATTTTGCAATGTTAATTCCCAAATATAAATGGCGATCTCCAAGCGGTAGAAAATTTTATAATAAATTTGCCCCTAGTGCGTCAAAACTACGCGGTATTTGGGAGCCTCACGCAATAAGCCTAGCTCCTCCTTGAAAATATATTGCGGAAAATTAATTTTAAATTTGTACATCAACTTCACCGCAAAGCCTGGATTAAGGTCCGAACGGTAACCTTTGTTCCTATTGTCCTCTCCGAAGTCTCAGGAACGACTTGTGAATTTCTAGTTTTTGCTGAAATTCTGAAATATAAATTTTCTAAAACCTACTTTTTTTGAAAAAAATTCAAAATTCAGAAAAACACCTGGGAGTTAGAAAACTCAGTGACAAATTCTCTACAAAATAGGGCAATCAAAAAAGTTATCTGAGAAATCTCAATTATCTTTCGACCCTTATATTTAACATTTAATTGTCAACTCCCGAAAAAGCCGAACAAAAAATCTATAAGTGAAAAAAACTTGGGCAGAAAATTCTCTACAAAATAGGTGTATCAAAAAGTATTATACTTGAAGCTGAGATATCGTCCCCCACACCCTTAATAAGCAGCTTAAATTCAGAAAGTCGAATCTCATATGTGGATGCATTACACGTGTTAATGACCCTTTTGAACAAGTTGAATAGTGGGTCTTTAATTACCCAATTTCGAGACCCACTATGCAAAATTACTCTCGTGCAATTTTTGCGAAAATATTCTCATTCGAAAAAAAACCTGTATCGAAAATGATTATAATAAATCGAAAGCTCTACAAATAAATTAGTTTTACTATAAAAAGCAAATAATTCATAATTACAAAAATATCCCTAAAAAGTAAATAAGAAAGAGATATAATCGGGAGATATGATTGGTCAGCTGTATGTGTGGTCATATTATGGTATCCCACCGAGCAAGAGGTCAAATATTAGATCTCAGACCGGCATATGTGTCCATTCGAAACCAGATAAAAATCAAAATTTTTTTCGAATGGACACATATGCCGGTACTACCAACCTTAAAAGCCCATGTATTGACATGTCATGACACGGTATAAGTCTGATTTAGTTTTCAAAAATATAGTTTTGACCCCTTAAAAATTCTGCATCAGTGTCTGAATTTTCAAAACATAATAAGTCGATAAATGCCAATCGGTAGTTTTGTGAGACAAAATTTTTGAAGGTAGGCATACCAACCTTAAAAGCCCTTGCATTGACAAGATTTAATTTTTAAAAAAATAGTTTTGATCTCTAAAACATTCTGCATCAGTGACTGGGTTTTTAAAACATAATAAGAAGTCAATCAATGTCAATCTTTAGTTTTGTGAGACAAGGGTTTTCTGAAAAAAATCATTTTCAATTTTTCGAACGCTCTCATTACGCAGAAAATATGTCATGACATTTAAATTGACATTTTCTTAATCCCCGTACAATTTTATATTTTTCCTGATGTTTTTGATACAAAATATTGTTATACTAGACTGTTACAGCCGTTTGTAAGAAGCATCGCCCAACTTTAAGAGGAGAGCTCAAAATTAAATTTTGTTTTGTATTTCGACTGCTCTCAGTCGAAAGGGATTGATGCAATTTAGTTTTAAATTACATATTCGAAAATTTCAGACAATTTTGAATAATCATAGGGAAAAAAAATATTCAGCGGTTAAAGTTCTACAGGGACTTCGTGGGTCGAAAAACAATATTGTACGATTCATGTGTAAGTAATTATAGATTATAGAACACTCTTACGCACTCTGCACGCCATTTAGTTATTTGTAGGGCTACGTGATATAAATTGGAAAAAATACTGGGCTGAAATACCAGAAAAACATCACATTACCCATAAAATCACTGATATGAAATAAAAAAGTAAATTCCTTACTTTTATGATCATGGTTCATCATGAACATCATTTTGGCTGAAAGCTAATTAGAGAAGGACTTAATTCAAACTGATGTAGATACCTCAAGGTAAATGAAAATTAAGTAGATTTAATGACCACGCCTCACAATTTGTATATATTTTAGTCTAGACAACAAATAAGTAAAATCCAAATAATAATCTTAGTCGGTGGGAAATCGTCTAGGACGTAGAAACTTTCGGCCAAAGCTTTCCGAATTTAAGGGTGTAGGTGACGATAATTGAGGCTTTTTGATGAGCCTTCTAGATAAGCTGTTTTGACCACTAGGGGCAACATTTGAGCAAAACGCCTCGTTATGGGATGCCTATCTATATATAAAAGTGAAATTACAAGTTACAAGAAAAAATGATGATGCATGAATAGGGAGCGCACCGGGCCAATTTCTAAGTTTTAAACGGGCGAAATTAACGAAAAACGGGAAGAAAAATCTTAAGCAGAATTCAAAGGCAAGAATTATGAAAAATAAAAAAAATAAAAAGATAAATTGTTTGCCGGTGATAATACCGGTTATAGGTTTAAATTACCGGTTGCACCATAAAGTAAACGAAAGTAAAGTTAGCCAATACGTTTTTGTGTTCTCCTGAAAATTTGACATCTTATACTAGTAGTGACCGAAACTGATCCGGGTCGTCCTAGGAAAAAATTTTGGAAAAGAAAAGAATTTTTCATTTNTTTTCAAAAATTTTTATTTTCAAAAGTTGGCAAATTTTTTTGTGACAACGGCTCTACTTCTGAAAAATCAGGTAAATGGAGTTTTATATGCTAAAAATCGAATTTAGTGCTGTAAATGGGCGTTTAAAAAAGTCCATTTCTGACCACTAGATGGCCAAAAACTTTTGTTTTGTGCCCGGAATCGTTTTTTTCAGAGTCAACAACCCCCGTGAGGTCAAAGAATTTGTATCAACTACTGTAGTTCTCTCGTTAGTTTTACCGGTGCGCTCCCTATGCATGAATGAGGAGTCTACTAGGCTTTTCAGGGATTTGAGGGACGCCTACTGAAAATAATTTTCTGAGCGTAGGTTGAATTATCTGATGCTCTTAATAGCACTGGCAACATTCTAAAGAGTTGAATTACATATTTAAAAACAAATTCTCAGAAACTTTACTTGAAAATGTGGGACAAGAGTCTAATCACCCACATCATAAGGGCTGTTTTTTTCAGCGACCCCTTTTTCTGTTGGACGTTGTTAAATTAACGTTTTCTCGGGGACTGTAGGTAATACTAAGAAATTTCAAGTTTCCTACAGTCTATCTATAGACTTCGTGTGGAAGATTATGGCTCTGATCGGTGGAAAGTTGATCTTTTTTTCCCTCTTTTTTGGTGAAGATGACTCATAATTTCAAAAATAATACTATCTACCAAAATATTCCGACTGCATAGACTATGCAGCATAGTAATCAAGTTTATAAGCTCTATATTTTTTGATACCATAAACCTATTATAAACAAAATACCCAAAATTTGTATGTTTTGCAACAGCTTATTTAATTAATTACTAGCGTAATGTTGTTATTGACTTATATCTAGGGTGCGCAGCTGTAACCCTGCAGACTTAACTAAAACCGTTCATGAAAATTCTTCTACGATCCGGGGGGTTATCGCCACCAAGAACAACGATTCCAAGCAACAACAAAAAATTTCCGACTGTCTGGTGGTCAGAAAATGATTTCTAAAAACCCTCATTTCAAGCACAGACTTGTATTTTGAGCATAATAAACTTAATTTGTTCGTTTTCGTATTACAATGGCCGTTCTCACAAAAAAATATGATATATAATGAAAACTTTTTTTTTGAAAAATAAAATGTGAGAAAATTTGGGTTATTTTGACAAAAAAAAATGCGTAGGCGGGATACTTTGTAATCTGAATATCTCCTATACCTAGGGTTCGGACCGGGAGAACCATGGGCCAAACTAAAAGGTTTCGTGAGTGTTCTTTGACCTCACACAGGTTATCGTAACAATAAAGGACAACATGATAAAAAAAAATTTTGGGGCCCCTAATGGTCGGAAATTACTCTAGAAACTCCTTTTTCTGTCTTCAAACTCGATAAAAACGGCATAAATATTGATTTTTTTTTCAATTAAAAACGACAAGAGCGTGACCCGCCAACAAAATTTGGTTTAAAATCTAAACTTTAAATAGAATAATAAGTTTTCGCATAATTTTGAAAAAATAAATTTGGTCAGTTTAGGAAAAAATTTTAGTATCGAAAATTCGTAGGCGAGAAAATGTATTTTGATGAAAATATTTCGCGGAAAGTAACCCAACGTTTTTTTTTGTCTCTGCAGTTCGAAATTAGCCATTTTTATATAAAATAATCATAGAATTGCGCAAGGTTGCGCAATATGAAAAATCGGCAATTATAAACATTAAAACCTGATTATCCCCACGAAATTCTCATGTGACAATTTTTTTTAGAAATTTTTTAGTTTCAAATTCTACATAAGAATTTTTTATTTGTTTTAGTTGAATTCAGTCGTTTAAAGGTTCAAATTTTTCCCGGTCGAACCCTACCTATACCACATTTAAACTAAGGTTGTTCAGTAATAATTTATTACTTTAGCTGTATTTTAAATTACAAATTTCAAACTCTCTCAAAGTAAATAAAGCCTACTTCCGTGATTTACGTGGTTCTATCATTTAAAACTTTTATTTCCTGACTTTTACCTACCAGACTTCACCAGTGCTGGATTGATTTTCACCATTATCAAAAATAAAATATATAAATATCTAAAATAGGGTAGGCAAACTTTTTTTACTGAACACTCCTGGATTTTTTTTTCAAATTGTCCCAGTAAAATCAGGAGAATTGTTTAAGACAGGAATTTGTTTAATCAAGACAGGAAATTGTCTTGGGATAGAAAACGAATCAGCGGTCAGCGAGGTCAAGCGAGTTGTTTACAACTAGAAAATCTCTTTTTAATAAAAGTATGTATCAGGGATCTATTCGAGATATATCAATTACGGGGGCTCCTGGTACATATTAGCTACTTTTTAAGCCAAAATGTTTATATAATTCGGCTTTTGAAAACGACTCATCCGATTAAGTACTCAGATAGGCTATCTGAGATAGCTCAAACTGAGCACAACTATTCAGAGAAAAATAAATTAAAAAATGGTCCGAATCAGACCATTGTTTCCAATTTTTTAAGAAAAAGTGATAATTAAACAATTTCAGTAATCTCAGAAAAAAATAAAAAAATGGTCCGATTCGGACCAATTTTATTTTATTATTAACTAAATATTTCTGCTCAGTCTATCTAAGAACTTAATCGGTTAAGTCGTTTTAAAAAGACGAATTATATAAAAATTTTGGCTAGAGAAGTAGCTAATATGTGCCAGGAGCACCCGTAATCGATATTTCTTTTGTTTTTGTGTAATTTAAATAAAAACAGTGTTTTGTTTTTTTATAATTTAGGTAAAAACATTATTTTGTTTGGAAACTAAACGAAATCGGAAATAAAAATCGACCGGTAATTCTGACTGTGAGACTGGCTATCAAATAACCCTACATTACAAACACGGACCATCCCGCTTGAAACATAGCTGTTAAAAATTCGTATTTTCAACCGAAGACTTTTCGTATTTCTCTAAATTAAGTTTTATCGTAGCCAATGAAATAGCCTCGAGCTAAAATAAATATTGCGATATTTGATACGCTAGATTATATTAAAAAATATAGTTTCACCTACTATGCGACGTTTTATCACGCATAACGGAGAATTGAAATGAGAAAACTAGAAATTTGAAATGACAGAGAAACTTTTAAGACTTTTATTATCGTGGTGAAGAATTATAGAGAAACAAACGGACTCTGTGTAGTTTTCCAAAGAACATTCTCACGCGTGATAATTTGGTATTTTTGAGCGAAAATTTTTTCAATGCGATAAATTCAAAAAATATTGTTTGCGTAAATTGGGGCATAAAAATAATATAAATTAGATTACTTTCTAGAAATACAAACTTGGGGGTATTCTAACTTGGGGGTATTCTAATAATTTTAAAATGATATGTCGAAAATTATCCATATTGAGTCTTTCTCAGCACGCGTCATAACTCTGAGCCAGTCACAATAATCGGTTGTCGACTTAATTCAAGAATCCCGCGATTTCATTGGTCACTTTCTCAAAGTTATGACGCTTGCTGAAAAAGACTCAGTAGGGATAATTTTCGATATAACGATTACGGTGCCTCCTCGCACATATTAGCCAAATTTGTATATAATTCGGCTTTTGAAAACGACTCATCCGATTAAGTTCTTAGAAAGCTCAAACTAAACAAAAATATTTAGGGAATAATAAAATAGAAAAAAATTGGTTCGAATCGGACCATTTTCTTGAATTGTTTAATTATCAGTTTTTGTTGAATGCTCATCTATAAAATGAGTATTTTTCTATCGACGGGCGTCATTATCGATTTGCGGGTACAGTAAAGTGTCTTTAGTAGGACGCGTCTTAAGGATTTTGAAAGTACTCTCACACCAAAAGTACTTTACTGTTCTTTAAAAGGATGCCTTGGTATGATACGTATGTCACATACGTATCGTACAGTGCGTATTTTCAGGGAACAGTATAGTACTTTTGCAGGATAGTATTTTTAAAAACCTTAGGACACGTCCTACTAAAGACACTTTACTGTAATAAAGAGAGTAGAACA
Source organism: Oikopleura vanhoeffeni (assembly GCA_004367855.1). Lineage (NCBI taxonomy): Eukaryota > Metazoa > Chordata > Appendicularia > Copelata > Oikopleuridae > Oikopleura > Oikopleura vanhoeffeni. The sequence goes on from SCLH01002137.1 coordinate 95,879, forward strand.
GAGTCAGTTGACCGAGCTACTGTCCGAAACTTAACTCAATGGTGTACGCACTTTTATTATTTATATTACTAATTTCGACTGATTTGTGTATCTGTGTAATCCTCAAAAAAATTGAGTTGTCTTTCTTCAAAAGCAGTGTAGGAACAAAACGCTTACTAAAAAGTGCCGATATTTGAACCCTTAAAAATGAAACCGGGTGTCGTATTAAATTTTATTTTTTGCATGGAACCCTTTATTTATTATTTTTCAGGGCAAGGTACGAAATCGGCCGACGTGAAGTTTTAGCTTGCGGCTGTCCTTTTGTTTTCGGTCGTGGTCCGTTAGGGATATGACTCATATCATATGAGTATCTATAATGATACTCAGTAACTTTATATACCATGGTAATATATTCCATATGTTAACTCTCGTGGGTAATTTATATCGAAAAGTTTATTCTCACGTTTTGAACTTCAACAAATTACTATTTTAAGATCCCGGATTTGAATATTTGCACCGGAAATAATCAAAATATCCAGCTATATTAGCTATTTAATTTTCACAGTTTTAACTGACATATTTCAGCCTGTAATTACCATTTCAATATAATTATTAGATAGATATTTTCTAATTTTTCGATTTTCAATTGCTTTATTTTAAAAGACTGGTACATAAAATATTGATCACTTCATGGAAAAATGTGTGATTTTTACACTTTCTAGAAATTGTAAACTAGAATTTCAGAACAGTCATTTTCTACTGTAACTGGCTCATTATTTGTTTTGAGTTTTCGGAATTTTCGATGAACTGTTCTGAAATGTACTCCCGGTACTTCAAATGACGATATTTTCGAACCACTACAAACATACAATAAGTCAAAAATTTTAGAAAAATATTTCGAACAAAAGCTGTCTTGATTATAAAAATGGGGTAATTGTTGCTTCAAGGATAAAAGAAGACGACGAAGTATCTTTGGTTGTTTCGGAATCGGATTATGATCATGACTTGGGATTTGACGGTGAACTTCAAGACTGTGACTTACCGCCAAATGAAGCCGAAGAAAATATTAAAAAAATGTGTCTACAAATACTACAGTCACTCATAGATAACGATCACTCAAATATACTGGGACAAAGTAAGAATTTATGATACTGAAAAAAACATTAGTCAAAAAAAATCATATGGTTTAAATCACGTTTTTTAACCCGTGGTTTAGCTATTATTTGATGTTTGACCACACATATTACAAATCAATCCCAAGATTTACTTCGACGAATTATCAAATATTTTTACAAGAGAATCATTGACTGAACTTTTTAGCCTACTGCAGGAATCTGATTTTGCAAAAATTTTACGGGGTTATCGTAATATTTGAAAAAATGCGCAAAAGATACAATTTAGACACACATTTTTAAAATATTGCTTTAAATAATACCCGTGGCTGTGCAAGGCATTTAAACTTAAATATTGCCGTGCACACGATGATCTATTACGTATCTGCGTATTTGTGTTTGAAAACACAGTGCGCTATCATATTTTTTTTCAATTAACTTTTTAGTTCCAGAATATGTTTTTTGTATGAAGTATCTTTCAAGTATGAAAATGAAATTTATTTGCAAATCGAAAGACGGATTTAAAATATACTTTTTTATGCAGTCAAAATATGATCGTTTTGATTCAGTCATCACAGAAAATAAAATAATTATACTACTGTCGTTCTTGTCTAAGCGGACAAAACCGGCAAAACCTACGCATTTTTTTTTGAAAACCCTCCAAAACCTAAATCTAAGCGGACAAAACCGGATTTTTTCAAAAAACATTTAAAAAATGTTTTGCGAAGTGTCCGCTTAGACAAGAACCACAGTAGTAGAAATATTCATCAACGGTCAAAACATTTGATAAATTTAAATCAGCCATACTTTTTTGTCTCTGTGTTTCAAAACACAACGATGCAGGCGGAGATTAACTAACAACAAATTGCCGATTTCCTTTACTTAAGTCCTAAATATTTTGTTTCTATTTTTCAAGCCCTAATCATTTTTGGCACAGTAAATCACAAACCTGCGAGATACCACACAAATGTGGTTAATATCGCTGTGTTTCTCACGTCAAAATCATGAATTTAAAAAGTTGAAAATTGATCAAATAGCTTTATTAATAACTTTTTAAGGAGACTGCGAGGAAAAAATGAAAGAATACGATAACCACATATGCGACGACATCTTCAAAAATATCCCAATAAATGATATCGGAATTCAAGATTTGACCTCCAAAATGGTGAATAATTCTGGGGTTATTGAATCTGACCAACTTCGAGAAGTAAGGGAGGATTTTGTTCAAGAGATGAGAACAAAAATTAGAGAAAGTGGGGGAGTAGAAAATATGCAATTTATATTTTTATGAAAAATTTCATCATTTCGGATGTATATTTACTTCTTTTACATACTGTACCCATTGCCTCAGAAATTTCCACTATTTATCATCTAGTTTTTCACAATTATGTCCAAATGTACTAGGTCGGACTTGAAGTTCACTTTAAAATTATTATCTGCTATGATTAGGCCCGTCAGCTAGAGATTTAGGTGATTTTGATGTTCAATTAACCTAGGTTAATCTAGAGATACAAAATTTCGATGAGAATTGTTAACTTAACCCCCACCTGCACGAGCGTGTTTCAGAACACAGAGACCAAAAATGTTTTGCGGGAAAGTGTCATTTTGGCCGGCGAAATATCGGAACAGACCCCCGATAGTTCCCCTATTTTTAATTTCAAGAATTTTGTGAGTTCTAGAAATTTCTCATCAGACCGAAATGCATTATTTGGATGCAATTTTTTGTTTAATGCAGTTAAAACAGTACTGGAACAAGATAATGATCTACAAATATAATTACTATGTTAACTTTTGGAGGGGAAACTTTGGCATTATTAATTTTGACACTCGGCGCGCCACCTGGTGGTGAAAAGAGCTATTTCGTCTATCTCGTGACTGGGCCAAATTAATGAATCTATAAATATACTTATAGGGGTAGTTTTTCAAGCAAAAATGTTTTGCATCATTAATTTTAACACACCACCACATGGTAGTGAAAATAGGCTTCACAGCACCTCTTGAGTAATATTTTTTATTTGATACCACTGAAATCTTGCAATTTAGAAACCATAAATATTAATTTCAAAATCGAAAAAGAGATTTTTAAGGTCAGTAAACCTAAGGTAGTTTTATTTATACTAATATATGTGTGTGTTCTGAAACACTCTCGTGCAGGTGGGAGGTAGGACACCTCGTGCAGGTGGGGGTTGTGGGTGTAACATCTAGCTAACTGCAAGCAATTTGAAATGGCTTTGACTATGTTAATATTGCAATTTAACATTTGAATCTGCATATGTTAATTCAAACCATGAGGTTAGCTGGTAGGAAATTTTTTAATCGTAATTGCATGACCAGACAGCAATTTTAAAGTATGCTAAATTTCAGCTTGTTTTAACTCTCGAATGCTTCATTACATTCGCATTTTTCAAAAAAAAAATTCTAGGTATGTGCAAAAACCACCAACTATTTGAATGTTGTTTCCTGGTTATTTGCTTTTCATTCTCATCGGCTAAAAAATCAGAAAATGTATTTTTTACAACAATTGAGAATTTCTGTTTTTTATTCTTTTTTCGAGAGAGCTAGCCCGAAAATATGAAAACTCCAAATTCTTGGCGTTCAACTGGGGTACAACCCCTGAAAATTGCATTACATTTGTATGCAGCATGTCAAGTTTTTCCCTGATGGAGAACAATCAAACACTTATAAACAAACACCAAATTTCATTTACGGTCAACAATTTAACTACTGTTTTGTGTTCAATCGAACCGTGAAGAGTAGGCGGACCAAATATATTGCTAATTATTTCGTAAAATTTATCANTGCTTGTATATTTCAAACATTTAGCAACCACAACCCCCTTAAAAGATGCTCAAATTTTGCTCTCTAGCGCCATTTGATGTGTTTTTTGAAATTGTAGAATATTGTGAAATTGGGAAAATTTAATAAAAAATTTAGTCCCCAGCTGACTGTCCCAAGCTATAATTTATATAAATTACTATAGTAGTTTGCTCAATTCGCTGCCGGCTGTTATTTCATATTTTTTAAAGATATTTTGAATTTATACATTCAGAATTTTTCACTTTAGTACAATGTGTGACCAGCGTCCGGTTTGGTACCGATTGTAGGCGAACCAGATATCAGAAGCAAAAAAATATTTTTGGAGGCAACCAAGGAGGTTCAGGACCAAAACTTGGCCGGGGTTTGGTGTCAACTCGAACCACCGGTAATTACCGGTTAAATCGTAAAACCTCGATATTTCGAGAACCGTAGGCCCTAAGGAGTTCATTTCAGCACCAAAGACACTAACATTTTTCGGCGTATATTTTCAGGGTCAAATTTTGTAACATGACCACAAAAGGTAAAATTACAAAAGTGACCCTTATGGGGTCATATCATATGAAAGGAAATTTTAGGACGAATCAAAAAATATTTTTTTATTATGTTATATGACCCCGGAATGTCAATATTGAGCATTTCGGCTCCTTAATTTCAAAACCTATCATTTTTCTCTTTTTTCGGTAGAAACAAAAAGATGAGGTTTCTCGAGATATTATTTAGTATAAGAAAATGTCTTTAGACTTGAGTATCTTTGTTTTTATTGATAGTGCTACAAATTATAGCTAGGGTGCGCAGGGGTAAAACAACATTAGTTGACACAAATTCGTTGATCTCACGGGGTTTGTTGACCCAGAAAAAAACGATTCCGGGCAGAAAAAAAAGTTTTTTGCCATCTAGTGGTCAGAAATGGACTTTTTAAAACGCCCATTTAGAGCACTATCTTGGATTTTTAGCATACAAAATTTTCTACCTGTTGAAAATAAAAAATTTTGATGATTTTATCCGGTAAAAAATCGGATTTTTGAAAAAAAATATTTTTTTCATTTTGAATTCTGCCCAGATTTTTTTCTCTTTTTCTTTAACAGCAACCGTTCAAAAGTTAGAAATTTGCCCGCTGCGCTCCCTAATTATAGGCTATAATTTATAGCCCATAAAACCAAAAACAGAGCGCTGATTCGACCGGGGTTTCAAAAACTATGATAATTTCCATTTTGTAGTGTAAATATATTTTTTTAAAATCATGCCATGCGGAAGTTTTTGTAACATATGTTCGACCAAGAATTCTTGAAATCACAAGTTATTTTCATCCAATTTATTATAACGTTACAATTTCATTTAAATCTTGCACATATAATTATAAGGAAACTTTTTTAATGGCGCTGACCCCTAGAGACCGGACGGTGAGAGATATCAAGAAATTCAATAGCCATCGAAATTTCAGCCGCAGTTTTTATTTCAAAGTATACAAAAACATTTCTATTTTAAAGTAACCCCCATAGATAGCGTGTCCACCAATCGATTTTTGAAAGTTAGACCATTAGTATATTTCCGGGTCATTAAAAACAAGTTCGCAACAAGAGACTGAAAATAAAATATTTTTACTGAAAAATTAAAATTATCATTTTTGATGGTTTATTTCGAACGCTTTTAGAATTCAGGTTAACATTCTAACGCTTTATACATTAAAATTCTATTGCCGAATAAAAAGTTCATAAAAGTGCTATTTTAAATTATTTTTACCGTTAACCGCCACTTGCTTTTAAGTTAACTGATCGACATTAAATTTTCTACCATAACCAGTGCTTAGGTAGCTTTTTTAATGACACCCACCGATGGACAAGTGTACCAGCTGGTAAAATATAATGTGAAACGATTTGTTTGTATTCAGCACCCATTAAGATCTCATGCGTAACGTTAATGAGTTACAATAAGGGTTTTTGAGGCGTCAACAATTGACTGAACCCGCTGTTAACAGGCTTTTTTTGTTAACCAATTAATCCTCAAAAAACGTTTTTCGATACTGTATCGTTTGTTGTGCATTAATCAGCAAAATTGCCTGTAAATAGCGGGTTTAGTGTTCTAATTTATATTGTTGACGCCTAAAAAGCACTAATTGAAACTCACAAACTTTGCGAAATTTCGACGATACCCCCTTACGATTCGGTCTCCAAGTGGTGGGCGCCATTAAAAATACCTTGTCAAGCGCCAATTTAAAAATATAGGAACTATATTGGCCACTTATATGATTTTGCCCTAGGGCACGGCTTTTAGCGACACTATATTGTGATTTACTGGCATAATGTTTTCTGTTATAAATTCTTCGCAGCCTACTTTAAGTAAAAATATGAAATTTTCAGATTCTACTCGAATCAGCTAAATGAGAAAAAGACTAAATGGGGTCTTGTGTTTCATGTTGTCCAAATGGGGACCAATCATCTGATCGATCATCTTTAATACACGCAGATTCAACCGATTCTATTTCCAGACCAATTTCAAATAGGAACACAGATTTGGGTGAGTTGTGAAATAACTAAAATTATCGATTTTGCTTTCTGGTGACCCTTAGTACAAAAACGACATATGGTTGCTAATACGTTCATTAGAAATTCGACCTCGAGGATTGTTTTGAAGGTATTTTCGAATGAATTTTATGATCTTGAACAGACTGTATTATCAAATTGATTTTTAACTTATCACTTATACGGTAAACAGCACCTTGCCTGTCAAAAATCTATTTAATAATACAGAGTGTGTTCAAGATCATCCAATTCATTCGAAAATACCTCCAAAAGAATCCTTGCTCTAATTTCAGATGAATGTACAAGCAAACATAGGTCAATTATGTATACTAGCGTCGCCAGAGAGCAAAATCGATAATCTTAATTTTAGGGTTATTTTTTATGCATTTTCACGTTTTTTTTTATTTTTTCAGACGATTATGCTGACTTAAATGGCACACCACCTTCACCTTCTTCGCGTTTCAATCGACAAAATGAAATTATTCATAATAATGTTTGTTCAAATCTAATAGAATTCGGTCACGAAGTGCTATATCCAGGTAAAAAATTAGACCTATTTTGGAAAATTGCTGCACTAAACTTTTTCATTTGGCCTAAATGGTTTTCTCATAATCATAATTGATGATAATTCGATTAAATTTTGTTTTTAGCGCAATGTCACGATAGAATGGATCAGCACGAATTATATATTAATGAGTTCTTTGCAAATATTCACGTCCGTAACCCCAATGTACAGTACGATAATATAGACATTCTACAACCCCCAGTAAGTCCAAATTATATTTAGGTCATTTTTATTTTGAGTCAGCCTAGTTGGATTTCGGCTGGTAGAACTAGAGAAGATAGCGCCAAACGGTTTTTTGGGCTTCCTAGGTTGATCACGTAACCGGAAGTTAGTCATGGAAATTACCTAGGATCACGCAAATAACCGGTTTTTGTGAATTACCGAGAGATAATTCCACCATTGGCGGGAATTTTTTTAGAACAACGGTTGCTACTGTACCTATTTCTCGGAGATGGCTCAAGGGATTCTCAAAATTTCAAAGGTAAGTCAGAGGAAAGGTTTCGGGATTCACAATGTTACGATTCACTAATGTTACAATTCGGTCAAGATTGAGATGCAAAAAACCGCTTGTCGCTTTCTAGTATGGTTCTCTCAGAACAGATATGTTATCTAAGATATCCATTAAGTTGGTGGATCTGAAAAAAGTGACCTTAATATTACATTGAGTCAGGTAGCTGACGGAGTCATGTTTCTCGGATGCGGTACCATATACCAACAAACGTTTTTGCAACTGCACTTGTGTAGCAAGATTAATTTGTGCAAAAACAAACTTTTTGTTTTTTCCCCGTCAACCGGTTCGACGGTAATCAACCTTTGAACTTACCGGTCTTTTAGAGGTAACACACGAGAGTTTTCATTTAGGTCTCTTTTTTTCGGTGGGCCCACCTAAGGGGTATCTGTTCTGAAAGAACTAGACTAGATAGCGACAAACTGTTTTTTGCATCTGAATTTTAACCAAATTTGTAGTGGTAGAATTTTTTTTTCTGGTGATTACCGGTTTACCGGTAATTTGCAATTAAAACCGTAAATTGTCGGTTGGCAGAGATTATACGGGGCAAATGTTTTCAAAAATTTTATTACTGGGTGAATTTTGAAGGGAAATTTTGTGTCACGTGACACCATCTTGGGTGTCAAATTACACATTTTAGGTATGTTTTGAATGGAACGACATATGAANATGAAAACACAAGATTTATGGTAACTTTTCAAGAGAAAAATTTTGGTCATAAATTTATGTCACGTGACGCCATCTTGGGTGTCAAATTACACATTTTAAGTATTTTTTGAATGGAACGACATATGAAGATGAAAATACAGGAACTAGGGTAACTTTTCGAAGGAAAAAACTTGGAGATGTCAATTTTGTCATTTGACACCATCTGGGGGGTCAAATTACATATTTTAGGTATCTTCCGAATAGAACGACATATCAAAATGACAAATAATTGTAATTTATTTTAAGTCAATATTTCGCCGAATGGCATCGTCAGGACTACAAATAAAAGTTGAAGGCACAGAATATAAAAAATATTTAAAATTGTTTTACCTGAATATATGTAAAAATATACTGATGTTTTTAATTAAAAAAATAAAAACATCCTTATAAAGAATCTAGAAAGTTTAATAATTGTAGAAATAAGGCACCAAA
>SCLH01002137.1:107812-128460 GCA_004367855.1 Oikopleura vanhoeffeni
GACAATCTTTGGCTTGTCTTTCAAAACTTTCTAGAACAAAAAAGTTTTTGTTTTTTGAAAACATTCGATAACTTTTTGTTTGTGAAAAAAGAAGATAAAAATGAAAAAAGAACCCCGAAACAAGGTGATGCAAATTGCATCATGCAATGACGATGAACGCGCCTCAATGCGCCGACACTACAGAAGGAATCATCCAATGATTGTGTATTTTTGCTGTAAAAATCTGATATGATGCAGGAACTCGACAATAAACTGGAGTTTAGGATTTTAAGGATTATAAAAATCCATTTAAGAAAATGAAAGTTATTCAAAAAAAGGACTTTGTGCGTGATTACAGTGGGGTGTTAGTAACACGATGGGACTACTCAAAATTCCTAGTTTTGACTTTTTTCTCTGCCAATTTCCAACGCGTAACACCGTGTTACGCGTTGGAAATGGGCCGAGAAAAAAGTCAAAACTAAGAATTTTGAGTAGTCCCATCGTGTTCCTTAGTAATTTTGGTGCAAAAAGTTGGTTATGACATTTCAAAAGTTTAACTCTCTGGCGTCCAAAATAACCAAAAAAGAAACCGGACATGATAAACCCGGAAGTGGACCTCGGAAAAAAATTGGTATAGGTTTCGGTTGAACGTGGTTCATTAACCATGTGTGTTAAATTTTAGCAAATTCAGACATAATTTACCCCACGGCGACGCGATTCAAAATGAGAAAAAAGATTTTTGGCCATTTTTCAGTCAATTTTTGAAATTAATGCCTCTCCTACTGGAAAGTTCTGATAATAAGAGCGGAAGTTAAACATAAAAGTTGAAAAGCCTTGTTCAGAGAGCACTACTTAACTTCCAAGCCAGAAAATCAAGCAAAGCCAGAAAATCAAGCCAAGCAACTAAGTCAAGCCAAAGGAAATTATCAAGCCAATCCAAAATCAAGCCAACATCAAGCCAAGCCAATGTCAAGCCAAGCTCAATCAAGCCAAGCTTATAAAATTTCGGCATGACCAAGGCAAGCTCAATCCAAGCCTACAAAATTGGTTGGCTTTTGCCAGGTCTGGCACAGAGAACAAGACAATATTTTGACTTTTTCACTCGATTGTTAACTCTTATGGGGATATACGTTTCAACTAATCAGTCGACATCATTATTTCCTGCAAATTTTGAAAACAAGGTACAAAATGTATTGAACATGAAATATCAGATATGAAAGTTAGATACTTATAGACACTTATTTATATATAAAAAAGTGTAAAATCAAAAAAAATATTTTATCTCGGTGATTTTCGATCTCACTAAAATTACGTTGCAATATTTCAGATCTGAGAAAGTCGCCCCTGCACCTTGGTGGACTTATCATGACACAAAAGCAACGTATGATGAAAATCAATCTGTTGAAACAGCAATACTTCCCGGACCAGACGATATTGGTCTTCGTGGTATCCAGGTAATTAGTGTTCAATTTATGTGCATTGCATTCAAATTCTGAAATATCGCGGAGTTTGCAGAAATCGACGAAAAAACCTGCGAAATTTCACGTTTTTTAGACAAAATAATTCCAGTGCCTATATCGCCGAATGTGACGATATCGCCAATTTTTTTGAGCATTATATTACAAATGACTTTGTGAGCGTCATGAATGACGTCATCTTCAGGATTAAATTTACCAAATCAACTCTTTTCAACTTTTATTTGATTGAGTTAAGTGGAGTAATTAATTCTACGCATTTTACTGATTCATTTCATTCAAACCTATTGTGAAACTCCTTATGAAATTTAAAAATTGGTCGACATATTATGTCATACCGAACGCCTACCTGTTTTTCATTTTCAAATTGAAATTTTAATGTTCTTTCGCATATGATACGGGCCATATCGCAGAATTTGGCAATATCGCCGAAAATGCCCAATATCGCCGACATTTCTTGACAAAAAAGGTGTAAAGATATTTTTTCTAATTTAATACTGTATTCATTGAAAGTTTTAGATGTCAATTATTTCCCTGCGATTAGTACGGAAACCTGCCCATTATTTCTACAATATTTTGATGCCAATTTATTTACTTGCAATCGGAGTTACGTTTTCGTTCCTGATTCCGGCGAAATCTGGTGAAAGATTAGGGTACATAATCACAATGCAGTTGGCTATTATATTCATGTCTGGCCTTGTTGAAGAACATGCTTCGCCGCCGTCAGGAACCGGAAAAATGCCCATTATAACTAGGTAATTATAAAAACTAAAAAAAAACTTCGGAAAATTTCTTAAATATTTCAATTTAAGTTATTTTAACTCGCATAGAACTGCAGGAAAATATGGCCCAGTGGCTCGTACGGTCCTGTGAGACCAGATCTTAATTGCCTTTATCTATAATTTTTATACAAATACCCAAATAAATAAAGTCGTTTTTGTCAAAATTATCGAAAATGGATGAAAACATTTTTAAATTATTGATACCGAATATGTCCTAATTCAAACTATTATTTTACCTTTTTTGATTTCGGTTTAAGTAAAATTTTAATAAATATTGAAGATTATACTTGTGCCTGACTTTTTTCTCACACGTGATAACTGTAGCTGGTGACCAATTATATCACACAATTGTCAACTTATATGAAGTGATGTGTGAAGCGTGGTGTGATCGGTCACAAATTACAGTTATCACGTGGGTGTGAAAAAGCACATACAAGCACACTTTTCGATAATATATCTTAAAAAATTAAATTTTTTACTGCTTATTCTGATATTTCTTAATTAATATTACTTTTAGTTTTATAACACTTGTTTGTGTTGTGAGTACGATGTCGATAATTCAGTCAATCCTGATCATGCGACTAGAAGGAAAAACATTTCGCATTAGAAAATTTAGTCGCTGTGGCACAAAAGTAGACGTTGAAAAAACTATTGTCACTGATTTTTATGATGAAAAAACATTTTATCATGAAATAGATGCGGAAAGAATAATTCGAATCACAGATTTGACATTTTTCATACTTGCCTTTTCTTCAGTTATCGGACTTATAGTTTCAATGCAAATACAATTCGAATCGTATTATCCAGGAGAAGATGATTTCGACTTCCCGGTTCCAGAACCAGAATTTTAACAATGTGACCGAAAAAATATTATTTGAACCTTGTAACCTCTAATGCAAATAAAACCGTGGCATGATGAAAACTTATTTAAAAAAACTAACAGCCTAAAATGATATTTGAATAAATGATTATTTTTACTTACCAAGAAAAACGGTCAAATGTCTTAAAATTTCAGACGTTTAACCTTGAAAGACGTAAACTTAAAATAATGACCTTTTTAGCTGCTTGCAAATTTTCATAATTTTATACTGACCGCCCATATAAAGATAAACGTTATATTGACATTGTACTGTCCACTCGAGGCTCACTGCTGATAGCGTTGGTTGAATACGTGCCTCTGATTGGCTGTGATGTTGCTTTTGTTGAAAAATGATAGGAGACGATGAGTAATAGCTTACGCAGCGGAGCGCCGCGCACCGAGTTGATCGTATAGCTGGTAAAGTTTATACCTAGGCATTTGTTTTAAAATAATTAAATACTGATAATACGAAAAATAGCTTTATTTTGATCACGTGAGGACCAAATTCTTTTTCATTATCATATATTATAAACCCCCTAGAAGTTTCAGATCCACGCATTATTTTTATAAGCCGATATTGATGGTGGTCACTCTATTTATACTCATTCATTATCACGTATTAAATATCGATTTTGCGACCAAATCCAACTTTTTTGAAACGGCCTTGAATTCGAAAAAATTTAGATTTTCTTCGCAAATCAAAACTAACGCAATATTCAATGTACAACACAAAACATTTAAAATTAATAGCTTTAATATCCCTTTGCCCTTCGTTGCGCGATCGCGTTCGACCAGCGCAGCACAAATTACAATGTTTACATAAGTATTTTTTGTGGAAACTACTGGACAGACAATGCGCAAAATTAAATTTGATTTGAATTTTATATATTTTATCAAAAACAATAAATATGACTTGAAACGCCTCTTTTTATTTCTGAAGTCAAGAAAATGCGAACCATAATCAGAATAAGTTCGTTTAAGAGATATCGAGTCAGATGCTTGATTTGAAAATAACCGCAAATTTTGATTTTGAAATTTGAATTTAAACTTCTTAAAATAGTTTGATTCACCAACTTATAAGTATTACTTAGAAAAAAAATAACAAACCTATGGCATCAATTGCTAGAATTTCAAAAGATGGAACAGTGCGAGTAAATTATAATATGAATGGAGATGGGTTTTGAGACATTTATTCACATTTGTTCCTGTATGAGCAGCATGAGTGTTATATATAATATATTATATATACATATACAGTGTCCAGTTAGTGTGGTCACGGACTTTTTAAATATTTCCATAAATAATTGTAGGCTGATTTATAGGTTATCATCAATTATGTTCCAACTAACTTTTGTTGACTTCAAATTGTCACGAAATTGAACACTAAACTCGTAGAGTCGTCTAAAATAAATATTTTCTAGATTTTAAGTTAAGTTAAGAGTTCAATTCCACAACAAAAAACTTTTTTCGAAAATTAGGTCGGTACATAAAAGTGCATAATCGCAAAAAATTAAGCGATAAATCATGAATCCGGCTTTTTTATACAAGATAAAAAAAATTAAAAAACGGAAAAAATAATAAATATCTTGTTGCCACCTTTGTTTAGTACATCTTTGATAAAATGATTGAAATGACCGTTCAAATTCACCCCCAGATTCAAAACTTTCATCCTACCAGGTGGATTCGGTGAGTTTCTCTAAACTTCAGCCCATGAGAAATCGATGACAAAACATTTAAGAAGAATTACTCTATGTCACATTTTTGCTTGCGTTTATGAGCGTTTTTGAGTTTATAAGCTATTTTCCCGATTGAGGACCATTATTTTATATTTTAAAACGTGTATATGTTTACACCGATGTTAATTTATGTAGCTGATCTATCGATTATTTAGATCAACAGATGTTTTTCGATTGCCTTTCCATACGTACAATAATACCTATTTAATTTTTGAGGAGAATATAGGTTATGAAGTTCAAATAGTTCCACACAGTGGTTTTCAGGTAGTTTTTTAAGAAAATATATTTAACGAAAATATATTCACCCCTCGTGAATAATTCAATTTAAGGGTCAAACAGAAAATTTTCCAAATATGTTTTTGATTGTTTTTTCTAAAAATATGGAAAATTTAGAAGGAGTTAGTGGTATTTCCCACCGAATAATCCGCCAGGAGAGTACTTTCTGATTATTTCGAATGTATATTCCGTCTTGATTTTGTCTTGATTTCAAGCATTTGAATAAAAACTTATGGATTTTCAAGAATGAAAACTACGGCTTTTGAACAGAAAAAACATCGAAATTAAGGTTTCGATAGTAACAGCTCTCCGCGAATTCATAAGATTTTGATTTATATCCATTATGATGCTCTTAAATTTTTTCGCTTCAAATAACACAGGGAAAAAGATTTAAATGTTCCTTGGGCATCGTGAATCACGATTCGTGATCGACATTGGTGTCAAATTTGTTACTAAGAAAATCAGACAGGAGTAGGATTTTGCGTGAGACCCTTGGAATCAGCTCAAGGAACGTTTGTTGTCTGTTCTGAAGTGAATATATTAACAATAAACGAAAATGATAGTGAGAGACCTGCGTTTGTTTTTGTGGTTAATAAAATCTACAAATAATCTTCCTACCTTAAAAACTCACGGAGGAGTAGGCTTTTCTTTAAAAATACCTCTCTATTTTAAATCTTGGTCCTGATTGGTCGCGCAATCAGTGATCTTTAATTTTCATTCAAGAATTTTCATTTTCGATCAAATATCTATCGTATTTAACTATTGGATTTTACGATGTGTAGTTTTCAAGATTTTGCCCTAAAAAATATAAAATCGGCTCTCCATGAGGGGTATCCCGGGGGTACTACCCCCTTAAATTTATTTATAAACATAGGATAAAATTATTTCGATGAGGATGGTACGAAGGCCTAGGTACTTCTTATACAATGTTTTTATCCCGATTTATTCATTGGCACTTGGAGTCTGTTTTTCTTTTCTTATACCAGCTAAATCGGGAGAACGGATCGGCTACATTATTACAATATAATTGGCTATTATGTTTTTATCTGATCTTATTTCTGCAAATGCATCACCACCATCTGGAGATGCAGATTTACCATTAATAACCACGTAAGTTTTGCAAACAAAATTAACTACAAGGGACAGCTCAATCGTTGAGCTTCAGGTGTAAAGGCTGTTATTTTGGGTCGTTTTAGACTCTCATAGCCTTATTTGACTCATTTAAAAAACAATTGTCTGCATTCAGTAGATAACTTAATAAGAATTGATTTTTATCATTTTATAAATAACGGAATTATTTTTTCGCGAGGTTAAAAATGGCCTGACGTTAATTAATAATATTCAGGAAAAAATAAACCGGCAAATTAAATTTATATAGCCTGAGTTTTCTCGTTTACTGCGTTTTTTTTATTCCGCAAAAATACTCGATGGTGATTAGTCAATATCCAAAATACCTGTATCTGATTGGTTTATGTTTGCGGGATAAAAAAAACGCAGTAAATGAGAAAACTCAGGTTGTAAGTAACATCAATTGTGACTGAATATCTGGATTTTTTTTAAATTATCACGATTGTTGACAAACAGTGTATGTAAATTAATCTATCGAGAAGACCAATCTTGAGTGAAATGAAAAAACATGCCCATGATTGGTCAATTACTTGCGCTCATTGGCTAGTCATGACAAAAATATCAACATATTGTATTATTATTATTAAGTTCTTAAGATATCTTTATTTACTAGTATATCGATAGTTATCCCTAGTGCGCCTTTCTCAGCACGCGTCATAACTTTGAGCTTGTGTTCAATCACAATACTCGATTGTCGAATTAATTCAAGAATCCCGTGATTTAATTGGTCACTTTCTCAAAGTTATGACGCGTGCTGAGAAAGGCGCAATAAAGATTATTTTGGATATACCCTATTCCACATAGTGTGAATAGCGGATATTGTCTAAAATTTTGACAATTTCAACTTTTTCAAATAAGTAAAAACAGTTGCATCATCTGAATTCAACCCATCATTGACTTATAACATAGAACGGTTATTTAGAAATTAACGTCGATATTGGACATTTTCGGCGATATGAGGACAGAAATATTTGTTTTCGGTCAAAAATAAAAAAACCGTGGGCGTTCGATATCACGTCATAATTTGAAAAGTTTTTTCAATTTTATAGGGAGTTTTCAATACTTTCAATGTACAGACTCTGTACTACAGAGTAACTAACTACACAAAATGCAATAAAATATAAATTTTAGAAATTTCATCTTGAAATATGACGTGATTCATGACGCACTGAAAGTAACTAATAACGCCCACGAAACTTCGGCAATATTGGCTCATTCGGAAAAATGGGCACCGGCAGGAATTTAGCTGAAAATCGTGAAATTCCGTAAGTTTTTCGGCGATATTGGCAAACTAGGCCCCCTGTTTATGTTCTTATTTTTTTGACAATTTAATTTTTGCCCATTTATTTAAACATTCCAAAAGAGATGGGTTTTATCTCATTTTTTATCCCTTATCATAGCAAAAGATAGAAAAAAATTAGGGGATAGGGATGGAAATCGCAAAAGAGATGGCTTTTATGGAAGCCTGGTTAGAATAACTTCGAACTCCGTATTCATTTGAAGGTCTGTTAAATCGGCCAGGAAAAAAATTGATAGTGGTCTCGCGGCTCTGCAATAATCGGGTTTCTCACTAAAGAGTGTAACGGAGCTCCACGGAGGTACAGTGTCTGCCATCATTACTAACAGTATCAACTGAATAAATTCGGCAGAAAGACAAAATAAATTATACTGCAAAATAATCGAAGCAACTTAAAGGGGGTGGGTGTCGCTTTTTGGTACCTTTCAATCACGCTTTAGTCATAACCGTTATTTATTTATCATAAATTAATTCTATTAAGGGCTCAAAAAAACCGACACTCCCCCCCTTAAGGGGGTGGTCGTCGCATTTTAAGGGTTTTTTAATAGCCAAATTGTCGCAAACAGTACAAATCGTCGGACCAAACTTTTACTCTTCTTTGATATTTTAAATATTTCAAAAATCTTGCATCCTAAAAAACAATTCAAAATAACGGATGGCTCGTCCAATCAGAAACGTGCTTACAAAAGTGACGGAATTATTTTTTTCAAAATGTATTCTCCCTGAGTTTTTCAAGGTTTAACAATGTTCATGTTTTAAATTAACCGTGAGCAGACGTCCAAGTTGAGTTTTTGAACAAATTCTTTGATTGGCTTCAGAGACACCAAAAAACTGTATTTTGCTCTAGTTAACATAGGGTCAAAATACTGTTTTTGGTGATTCTGAAGCACAAATCAAAGAATTTTGCCAAAAACTCAACTGGGGGTCTGTCACGTTCTGTCGCGGTTAATTTAAAACATGAATCATTGTTGTAACCTTGAAAACTCAGGCAGGAGATACATTTTTAAAATATATTCCGTCTTTTGACCCGTATTCTACTTGAGAGCCATGCCATGATTGTTTTTTAGGATGCTTTCTGTTAAAAATCAAAGAGAGTTGTTCAAAACTTGGTCAGACATTGTACTTATGGCTGTGCTACGAAACGCTTAATGGCGCGTAACCCCTTAAGCATGAATCATGTTGAATAATTTTCAACTTTTTGTACTATAGACTATAGTACATCAGTTATGTAACATAACCTTGAAATAATGTCGAGGTCAATTTCAATCATCATTTCATCACGTTAAAACTATCACCAAGTATATCATAGTCGACGTTCTAATGACAGTACATATAAGCAACCATCGGTCAATCTTGATATTGCATTTTCGTCAATTCAGCGTATCAGGGAAAAATATTGCCATAACAGAATTAAGGAATTTTACTTTATGACTAAAAAGGGCGAATCTCGCTAATCATTATCAAAAGTGATTCCATATTTTTATAATGAGGGGCAAGGATAGAAGCTTTCCATGGAAATGTCGGTTGAGTGGTATCCAACGAGTTTTACTGATTTTCAACCGTTAGTCCCGAGCTAATTGCAACTTGTATCAAGTTCAAACTTTGAATTCAGAGAGATTTTTGTTTGAAATTATCAAAAAATGGTGTTAAAAGTTTTTTGTATGTCCGGAACGGCGAGTTTACTGATCCAAAAATTTATTTTTTCCATTCTTTGATACAACTACAGATTTAGCTGTAGATCTAGCTCCTGGATATTTTTTTAATTTTTTTCAGGATAAACATTAATTTGTGAGCTTAAATACCATAGCTGTTCGTGGCTTGGTTTCATTATTTCATGCTATTCGTAAAAATTTTCAAAATAAATGGGTCTTTTTGCACATGTTATGCTGGTACAATGGCATTTCGTCGAACGATATCAGATTTTTTTTATTAAAAAGGCTTCTTTTACATTGTACAAAGCTTAAAGATGAAGTTTCATTTTTGGACCAAAAACTGTGTTTTAACTTTTGTTAAATTATTTATATTTTATTTCCTTTATGTAAAAATATTTCCAGAATAATAATAAATTTATTTAAATATTACCTGAGTAATCGACGTGTGGCGTTTAACGAATACTTTTATAACTTGTTGGGAACATGAAATATATTTTATATTTATTTTTTAATCTAGCTCATAGTGTTGATGCAGATGATGTGGACTCCTTTTTATCTGGATATAACAAGAAGATTTCACCAAAAAATTCAGGTTTAGTATCCTCTGATTATTCGTATCAACTAANAAATTACAGTTATAAGCGCGTGGTACCGCCGGGTACCTGCCGGCAATTTTCACAACTATGTTTTATCATTTGTAAAATTGCTTAAAAATATTTATAGACCCAATTATCATGATTCATGATTGAATAATTGCAAAACAATTAGTTGTTATTTCGAAGTTTTATCTTTCCAAGAAAGTACTTTTTTCTGGGTTTCAACATAAGTGGGGAGTTTATGATTTCTATGAGAATCTGAGATAATGGAGGAATTTTATTTCAATTTTCAACCTTCTCTTGTTTCACAGTGCGCGCCTCTGGAACAAAACTGAGACTCATTTTCAATTATTTTATTTCGACAGCGGTAAAAAACTGACGCGGTACAGAAGAATTATTTAATGGTTAATTGAAAATATTAAACCGCTCAAAAATTTTATAGAAAATCAAGGAGCTGAAATTTGTATTGTTTTTTGGTTTCGAGGATTAATTAATGATTAAAAATTGTAAAATAACTATGTTTTTTTATTTATAAGCTTTCGACTTAACGGTCATCATCATATAAAGTAATAATCAGAAAAAACAGTTTTTTTTGAGAAAGAAAATTCTTGCAGGTGAACATAGAAATAATTTGCAAATTTGTATTGTGCCACCCACCATACTAATCGGCGAAGCCATTTTAGCGGTGAACTTTCTTTCATTTTTGTATTGAATAACTCAAATCTACGAACCGCTCAGAACGACTTCCACGATCAGTTTTGTATCAGGATTATACTTTTTCATTAAATTCTAGAGTTTAAAAAACAAATTTCAAATTTTAATCTTACGAGAATAATTGATATTTTGACTCTTTCTCTGACGTTTCACATTTTCAGCGATTTTATTGAGTGCGCTGAAATTCTTCAAGATTTCAAATTACCGGTTTTAAATCCGGTTTACTGATGAAATAAGATTTGGGCCCCCTGCATAATATACGGAACCGTATTGGTTATTAGACCGCGGTCTTAGGGTATGACTAGGGTTTTCCCATTCGAACGATCCGCCAATCGGTGAAATCGACTTAGTTAGAATTAAATATTGACCTGTTACGAAAAACGAAGAATTTTATTAGCGGTTTATCATTATAATTTTTTATCAAAATCGATATTTTTGCAAAAAATATGATAATTTATTTGAAATCGTATTTTTTGCAAAATATGGGGGGTTTTTTCTGCTCTCAAAACTCAGGCGAAGACGCCCGTAAGTGAGATTTTTCTGAGGGAAAGATAAATCGATTCTGGTTATAATGATTGTAATCACTAGGGTATGGATCACCTTGTTTTTTATGAAAAAAAAAATTTTGAAGTTGGGATTAAAATTTTCCAAGTATTTTTGTGAATTTGGCTGAAAAAAAATTTGAAAAAAAAAATTTTTTTGGCGAACGTTTAAGCCAATTTTAAAAATCAAAAAAACGAAAAATCGCTATATTTTGATCAGTGACTACAAAATTTTTTTCTCATAATTTTTTTTTCCATTTTCAATATATTATTCACCCCGCAAAAAGTTTTCCGGAACAATTACCCATTATTTCTATAAGTCCAAATTAATGGTGGAAACCCTAGGTATGACTCATAACCAAGTGTAACTGCGTTCAAATAAATCATATTAAGAAATGTGGATTCAAACGTCTGGTGGTTTAGTCAGGCGAAAATATACCAAAGTGTATTGCCATACTCTTATAATCTGGATCCATTATGTGAATCCAACTGCAAATAGTTACAGTTCAATGTTTGGTAAAATTTAAATAAAAATTGAAAATTTGCAAACCAAGTATTTTTGTTAAATAAAACGTTTGCGAACCTTTTTCGAGTTTAACTCGATTAATTCTTAGCTTATTTAAAAATCAATTGCGTTACTTGAAGAGAAAATTCCTCGTGTGAACTGATAAATCAGAGCCATAAAATTTAACAAAATATTTTTCATTATACATATCGACTTAAGGGGGTAGCAGCGATGTGACAGATTGGTACATTTTTTCGGCGTGATTTATGAAAGAAAAAAAAATGTGAAAAATTTTATTTTTTATCTTCAATAAAAGTGCTCATTCTTGCAAACGTTTAAATTTTTAATTCCTCAACATACTTAAGTATCTGTAAAAATATCAGAAACCACCTTTCATTATAACTCCATTTCCAACTTGACCCGATGTGAGATTTATTTTTGAAGGCGATATTTATAAACTTCAGGCATTTTCGGGTGTTATGCGCTTATAAGTGGGAGAATCATTATTCATATGAAAAAATTTCCTAAATATGAAAGTTTTTTTTTCATGAAAAAAAGAGAAAAACAGCTTTTTAGGAAAAAAAATTGACCTTCAATTGCGTTTAAATACCGAAAAACCTCCTGACTTTGAAAAGAAAAGTAGCTTATAACACCCGAAATTTAATTGAGATGTTTGAAAAATAATAAAATTTATATAAATAACGTGCCAAATGGCACAAACTGGTGTGTGTTGTAAATTTCATCAGTAGTTCAGAAACGATATTCGATTGACCCTTCCATCGGTTGAAATACGGAAATCAAATACATATCAGAAAATAACACAACTGATTCGGCCTGATTTTTNGCACGCACTCGCAACAGATACCCATACTACGCCCCCAACGCAAACCTTTGCGCAAACTATTGCGCTCATTCGCGCCAAAAATGGACCACCGGCAGGAATTTCCAGACCCTGAAAAATCAGTGAAATTCCAGTATGGATTTTTTACTCTGGCCGATAATTGGCAAATATCCATAGGACCCATCATGTTTTAATTGATGGTTTTAATCTTTCTTTGACAATTGTAATTATCTTTATTGCCCACTCTATTATTATTAAAAACCATATTGCAAAGAGATTGGTGGATTTGATCTCTTTATTTTATCTTATCCATAGAAACAAAAGATAGAAAAACAAACTTTAGGGCAATAAGGGACTTCGCCGAACACTCGCCGGCATACAAACCGACGTCTACACTAGGCTTTTTATAGGCCAGCCCTGGTATACGAGCAAAATATCCACTCGATCCGCAACTCCGTACTTCACTGCGTAAGGTACTGCGTTCAATCGGCCAGGAAAAAAATTGATAGTGGTCTCGCGGCTCTGCCAATAATCGGGTTTCTGCACTAAAGAGTGTAACGGAGCTCCACGGAGGTACAGTGTCTGCCATCATTACTCTAACAGTATCAACTGAATAAAATTCGGCAGAAAGACAAAATAAATTATACTGCAAAAATAAATCGAAGCCAACTTAAAAGGGCGGTGGGCTAGGGAGGTTGTCGCTTTTTGTACCTTCAATTCACGCTTTAGTCATATACCGTTATTTTATTTATCATAAATTAATTCTTATTAAGGGGCTCAAAAAAACCCGACCCTCCCCCTTAAGGGGTGGTCGTCGCATTTTAAGGGTTTTTAAATAGCCAATTTGTCGCAAAAGTACAAATCGTCGGACCAACTTTTACCTCTCTTCATATATTTAAACAAAAATCTTGCATCCTAAAAAACAATTCAAAATAACGGATGGCTTCGTCCAATCAGAAACGTGCTTACAAAAGTGACGGAATTATTTTTTCAAAATGTATCTCCTCCCTGAGTCTTTCAAGGTTTAACAATGATTCAATGTTTTAATTCAACCGTGAGCTACGACCTCCCAAGTTGAGTTTTTGAACAAATTCTTTGATTGGCTTCAAGAATCACGCAAAAAACTGTATTTTGCTCTAGTTAACATAGGGTCAAAATACTGTTTTTGGTGATTCTGAAGCCAAATCAAAGAATTTTACCAAAAACTCAACTTGGGAGGTCTGCTCACGTTCTGCGTCCGGTTAATTTTAAAACATGACTCATTGTTGAACCGTTGAAAACTCAGGCAGGAGATACATTTTTAAAAACATAGTTCCGCTCACTTTTGACTCACGTTTTCTGATTGGACGAGCCAATCCGTTCAACTTTCGATTGTTTTTTTCTAGATGCAAAGACTTTCTGTTTAAATATATCAACAGACGAGGTAAAATTTGGTCCAACATTTGTACTTATGCGACAACTTGGCTATCGAACACGCCTTAAATGCGACACCACCTTCACGCATTAATAATCAGAAAATTTTCAACTTTTTGTCACTAACTATAGTACATCAGTATTACAAACCGTGAAATACATGTCGAGGTTCAATTCAATCATCATTTCATCACGACGTTAAACTATCACCAAGTATATCATAGTCGACGTTTCTAATTGACAGTTCATATAAGCAACCATCGGTCAAATCTTGATATTGCATTTTCGTCCATATTCAGCGTGTCAAGGGAAAATATTGCCATAACAGAATTAAGGAATTTTACTTTATGACTAAAAGGGCGCGAATCTCGCTATTAGTCCGAGTCGCTAATTTATTATCAAAAGTGATTTCATATTTTTATAATGAGGGGCAAGGATAGAAGCTTTCCGTCGAAATGCGTCGTTAAGGGGTATCCAAAGAGTTTTACTGATTTCAACCGTTAGTCCGAGGCTAATTGCAAACTCGTTATCAAGTTCAAACTTTGAATTCCGAGAGATTTTTGATTGAAATTAGTCAAAAAAATGGTGTTAAAAGTTTTTTGTATGTCCCGGAACGGCGGGTTTACTGATCAAAAATTTATTTTTCCATTCTTTGATACAACTACAGATTTAGCTGTAGATCTAGCTCCTGGATAATTTTTTAATTTTTTTCAGGATAAACATTAATTTGTGACGCTTAAATACCATAGCTGTTCGTGGCTTGATTTCATTATTTCATGCTATTCGTAGAAATTTTTCAAAATAAATGGGTCTTTTTGCACATGTCGCCTGGTACATGGCATTTCGTCGAACGATATCAGGTTTTTTTTATTAACAGGACTTCTCTTTACATTGTACAAAGCTAAGATGAAGTTTCATTTTTGGCCCAAAAACTGTGTTTTAACTTTTGTTTAAATTATTTATATTTTTATTTCTCTTTATGTAAAAATATTTCCAGAATAATATAATTTATTAAATATTACCTGAGTAATCGACGTGTGGCGTTTAACGAATACTTTATAACTTGTTGGGAACATGAAATATATTTTATATTTATTTTTTAATCTAGCCATAGTGTTGATGCAGATGATGTGGACTCCTTTTTATCTGGATATAACAAGAAGACTGCAACACAAACAAATTCAGGGTTTAGTATCCTCTGATTATTCCGTATCAACTAAAGAAATTTACAGTTATAGCGCGTGGTACCCGCGCGGTACCTGCGGCAATTTTCACAACTATGTTTTATCATTTGTAAAATTGCTTAAAAATATTTATAGACCCAATTATCATGATCTGACAATAATTGCAAAACAATTAGTTGTTATTTCGAAGTTTTATCTTTCCAAGAAAGTACTTTTTTCTGGTTTCCAACATAAGTGGGGTTAATGATTTCAATGGAATCTGAGATACATGGAGGAATTTTTATTTCAATTTTCAACCTTCTCTTGTTTCACACAGTGCGCGCCTTCTGGAACAAAACTGAGACTCATTTTCAATTATTTTATTTCTACAGCGGTAAAAAACTAACGCGGTAGCAGAAGAAATTATTTAATGGTTTAATTAAAAAATATTAAACCCCTCAAAAATTTTATAGAAAATCAGGAACTGAAATTTGTATTGTTTTTTGGTTTCGAGGTATAATTAACTGATTAAAAATTGTAAAATAACTATGGTTTTTTATTTATAAGCTTTCGACCTAACGGTCATCCATCATATAAAGTAATAATCAGAAAAAACAGTTTTTTTTGAGAAAGAAAATTCTTGCAGGTGAACATAGAAATAATTTGCAAATTTGTATTGTGCCACCACCATACTAATCGGCGAAGCCATTTAAGCGGTGAACTCTTCTCTTCATTTTTTGTATTGAATAACTCAAATCTACGAACCCGCTCAGAACGACTTCCACCGATCAGTTTTGTATCAAGGCATTATACTTTTTCATAAAATCTCTAGAGTTTAAAAACAAAATCTTTAATCTTACCGAGAATAATTGATATTTTGACTCTTTCTCTGAAGACGTTTCACATTTTCAGCGCATTTATTGAGTGGGCTGAAATTCTTCAAGATTTCAAATTACGGCTGTTTAAATCCAGTTTTACTGATGAAATGAGATTTGGGCCCCCTGCATAATTACGGAACCGTATTGGTTATTTAGACCGCGGTCTTGAGGGTATGACTAGGGTTTTCCACATTCGACCAATCCGCCAAATCGGTCGAAATCGAACTTGTTAGAATTCAAATATTGACCTGTAACGAAAACCGAAAGAATTTTATAGCGCGCGTCTTATCATATGAAATTTTTTATCAAAATCGATATTTTTGCAAAAAAATGACTAATTTATTTCGAAAAATCGTATTTCTTGCCCAAAATAAGGGGGGTTTTTCTGCTCTCAAAACTCAGGCGAAGACGCCCGTAAGTGAGATTTTTTTTGAGGGAAAGATACATCGATTCTGGTTATGAATGATTGTAATCACTAGGTAGGATCACCTATGTTTTTTATGTACAAAAAAATTTTTGAAGTTCGGATTAAAAAAAAATTTCCAAGTATTTTTGTGAATTTGGCTGAAAAAAAAATTTGAAAAAAAATTTTTGCGAACGTTTTAGCCAATTTAATTAAAAAAAAATGAAAAAATCGCTTTATTTTGATCAGTGACTACCAAAATTTTTTCTCCATATATTTTTTTTTCCATTTTGCAATATATTATTCACCCCCAAAAGTTTTCCGGAACAATCTACCCATTATTTCTATAAGTCGCAAATTAATGGTGAAACCTAGTAGACTGCACATAACCAAGTGTAACTGCGTTCAAAAACATCATATTAAGAAATGTGGATTCAAACGTCTGGTGGTTTAGTCAGGCGAAAATATACCAAAAGTGTATTGCAACTCATAATCCTGATTGCCATTATGTGAATCAACTGCAAATAGTTTACAGTTCAATGTTTTGGTAAAATTTAAATAAAAATTGAAAATTTTGCAAACCAAGTATTTTTGTTAAATAAAAGTTTGCGAAACCTTTCTTCGAGTTTAACCTCGATTAATTCTTAGCTTATTTAAAAATAATTGCGTTACTTGAAGGAAAATTCCTCGTGTGAACTGATAAATCAGAGCCATAAAATTTAACAAAATATTTTTCATCATACATATCGACTTAAGGGGGTAGCAGTGATGTGGCAGATTGGTACACTTTTTTCGGCGTGATTTATGAAAGAAAAAAAATGTGAAAAATGTTTATTTTTTATTCTTCAATAAAGTGTTCATTCTTGGCAAACGTTTATATTTTTAATTCCCTCAACATACTTAAGTATCTGTAAAAATATCAAAAAACAATTTTCATTATAACTCCATTTCCTAACTTGACCCGATGTGAGATTCATTTTTGAAGGCGATATTTATAAACTCAGGCATTTTCGGGTGTTATGCGCTAATAAGCTGGGAGAATCATTATTCATATGAAAAAATTTCCTAAATATGAAAGTTTTTTTTTCCATGAAAAATAAGAGAAAACAGCTTTTTAGGAAAAAAAAATTGACCTTCAATTGCGTTTAAAATACGAAAACCTCCTGACTTTGAAAAAAAAAGTAGCTTAGAACACCTGAATTTAATTGAGATGTTTGAAAATAATAAAAATTTATATAAATAACGTGCAAATGGCACAAACCGGTGTGTGTTGTAAATTTCATCAGTAGTTCAGAAACGATATTCGATTGACCCTTCCATCGGTTGAAATAGCGGAAATCAAATAGATATCAAAAATACCACAACTGATTCGGCCTGATTTTTTTAAGAAGAATTCAAAAAAAGCATATATAAAAAATTTTTGGACTTGATTTGCGAAAAATTTTCATAATATTTCAAAAAAAAGTCGACAAAAAATGACTAATGAACATGTTATGATTTTTAAACAGCATTCAGAAAATATGTAAACATGCATGAAAAAAGTTAAAGTGGCTATTTTTTTCCTTTTATTCACAAGATTTCAGAAAACAAACAAAAAAAAAATTTTGGGTTAAAAATGCGGCGTGAAATTTTAATAATGTTTTGAGTTTTTTTGAAAATTTTAACGAAGCATATCAAAAATAAAAGTTTTCGAACCTCAAATCTTCCTTAAATACATAAAAAAGAATATTTTAATAGAGCTCTCATATACATTCCACTTCCCTCTGTTTCAAGCTAACCGATCAATAGCCAGCAAAAACACATAAAGCCAACCCTAATTATTTTCCGTAAAAGTTAACATTGACGCCAGTCTGCCACATCACTGCTACCCCCTTAACTTGACCAATCAAAAACGTTTTATTGACACCACATTCTTTCTTTTGGATCGCTGCGCGGCCTGAGAGTCATACTTTGATATATGACTTTGATATATGACTTTGATATATCAATTACGGGGGCTCCTGGTCTTTTTTTACTAGTTTTTAAGCCAACTTTTTTATTCAATTCGGCTTGAAAAACAACTCATCCGATAACATTTTAAGATAGCTCAAACTGAGCACATTTATCTTGTGAATAATAAAATTAAAAAAATTAGTTCACCGGATCAATTTATTTAATTTTTTTTCTTAGATTACTGAAATCGGATTCGGACCAATTTTTCAAATTCAATTATTTAACCAGATATTTATGCTCTGTTTAAGCTATGTAAGGATTCAATCGGATGAGTCGTTAGCAAAAGCTGAATTAAATAACAATTTTTAGCTAAAAATCTACTTAAAACGGACCAGGAGCCCCGTGATCGATATACTTTGACATATAATATAAATTTAACCCGCATCAGAATAATATCAG
This sequence comes from Oikopleura vanhoeffeni, assembly GCA_004367855.1. NCBI lineage: Eukaryota > Metazoa > Chordata > Appendicularia > Copelata > Oikopleuridae > Oikopleura > Oikopleura vanhoeffeni. Next base: position 126,443 of record SCLH01002137.1, read on the forward strand.
ATGTGAATGGCACGACAAAAGACTGATTCATGAGACTAATGAAACGATGCTAATACAAATCGAATCATCAAAAATTTGGACACCCCCATTAGAATACATATCTCCATCTGAGGTAAATAGTGTATTTATGACATTCATAAGACCAGCTTTGCGCGGTAGTGTTTTGAAACATAGAGACCTTTTATTTAAAATATCTAATATTTGATGTTTACTTTTTGACTTTACAGAGCATGTTCAAAATAAAATTATATATATTTAAAATGAATGGGTTAAAACTCTTAAACTCTTTGGAATCAACACGCTATTTTAACTCCATGAGAAGCACAAAGACTGAAAAGTCAGTTTTCGAACCTTTAACCCTTGTGAGCACAGCACAAATGTGCTCCAGCATACTAAAATCATCGAAAAAAGACAAAAACTGGATCGAGGAATCTTTTGTTCAAATGCATTATAAAGAATTTAGATTCGGTTCAAGAAAGTAATTGATTTTTCTTCGAATGTTTGTTCCGCATTACGGGGAGTTGATTTATCAGGATTTGAGCCTATGTTTTATTCCGTAAAAATTATTTCGGAACTGGACATACAAATACAAATGTGAATATCCGGTTTTAGGAAGTGTTTTGTGCATGCATAACAGTTGAAATAAAAATATTGGTATCTGTCGTGGCAACATTTTTCTTAGAGTGAAATATCTAAATTTTCAACTTCAAGTATCCCATGAAAAAATTTAGTTATTATAAAAGTGAATTTAACCAATCAAACTTGTCCACAGTTGTACTTCATGCCATATTACTCGAAACATAATAGAAAAATGCAATTATCTGCTTTTAACATATTCATCAAAAATTCATGATTTTTCATCAAAATTTTGACTTATTTTAATTACTTTTGATTATGAGTATAAGTCAAAGCAAACAAAACTATGACGTAGGCCAGATTCTGTGGCATTTTTTCGACAGAGATAAAATTGTAGAGACAACTGTCACCGTGTATCACGTGAATGGTACACCTTGCTTTCTCACGCAGTTTTCTAGAAGTCAAAATTAAATTCTAAATATAAATGTCGAATGCAAAAATAGCCTATTCAACTTCCTATGCAGACAAAATAAAATCCAAACTGCCTTAAGCTTCTGTGAACAACATTCAAAGTAGAGCCACAATTGTGGCCTGGTGGCCTTGGCGGAACTTTTTTTATGCTCACAAGGTTAAACCATTTTTTTGAAAATCTGAAAACTGAAAAAATATATGTCTTAAGGGGGTATGCGACTTGATTAAATAAAGCCTTAGAGGCATTAGACATGCTTCAAATTGATACAGGGTGAATTAAGTGTCTACGACCCAATCATCAAAAAGTATTTTTAAAAATGAATTAAAAATAACGTTGATTGAATTTGACCACTCAAACTTCAAAAATATCTTCTTGACGTAAGTCAACGTTCTCATCAGTGTTCACTGACTTCTTTGAGCCTACTTTCGAAAAATCAAGCACTTTTTTCGGAAATTTTCGGAAAATGACCAAAAAAATCATATTTTGCGAGTTGCTGGAAATTGCAAAAAAAGCCCGTGAGAGTCTCTTACATGTTCTTAGAAATACTTGATAACAATTTGAGCCATTTTGCAAATAATCTCTAGGAGGAGATAGATTTTGAAGTCTTGAAATTGTGAAAAATCGTCGGTATTGCGTTCTAGAATTGTCCGTCCTCAGGATCAAAAAAAGCCGTGAGAAAAGATTCGAGCATATTACACCCGTACTAAATACGTGACAATTTTGAATCATTTGATATACCGTCTGGGAGGAAGAAGGATTGCAGTTTAGGAAAATGATCACATTGTTACAATACTTGTACCTATTGTTGTAATGGTCCAAAAATAAATTTGTTGATGTCACGTTTTCGGGCAAATTAAGGATTAGATATCACAAATTAGCGATTTGCGGTTTTCCTCATGAAAAACTGTAGTTTAGTTATATTTTTCAACCGAGAAAAGGATTCCCAAAAAAAAAATTTCTCCGCTTTTGG
>SCLH01002138.1:0-33279 GCA_004367855.1 Oikopleura vanhoeffeni
ACACGCTAGTGATATTACATTAAATTGCAGAATAAAAAACGTTAGCTGAATAATGCAAGAAATAATTCTGAAAAAATAGAAATAGAGCAAAAATTATTTACTTTCTGTGTTCGGTGTGATCCAGTTAATTTTTCGATGCACCAAATTAATTCCATCTTTACCAGGTCTTTCTACCATAAACTTGCCAGGAAACTCATAATGAGAGTTAAGGACATTAAAAGCTTGGCGAGCATAATTAATGCCACCTTCTGTTGAAAGGGTTCTCGCCGTGATTAATGAAAAACCTGGAAATGAATCCAAAAAATATCAGAATTTTTTTAACTTCACCCTATATGAGCTAAACCTCAGCGCCTTTGTGTTTTTTGTAGTCAAAATTGATGGGCACCTTTTAAAATAACTTTTCAATTCTTTGGGGTCAAGTAAAATCAAAGTTGAAACAATAATTTTTTTTAGAAAATTTTAAGTGATTAATAAAGGGCCAAAAGATGATTGCATAATCCTAAATGTTTATTATCTCAGAAATTATTGGCGAAAACCCAATCTATTGCACGACCTTCGTGGTCTAATATGTTCTGGTGCCTTCTGAGTAAATTCTTAGGCAACGAGAATATGCCGTCAACCTCGCACTTAATAATTGGGTTAGTTAAAGATAATACAAGATAAGTTTTTGAAATAAGGACGTGAGAATGGAAGGGCAAAGTTTTTTATAGTCTGAAATTCGTAAAAAAATATTGAATTTCCACTACCACACCCTCTTTTTAAAAACTCACCTTGTGAATAAAAAAATCTTGGACACAAGAATCTTTAAATGGACTTTATTTTTTAAAACATTCAAAATAACTGGAATTTTGACTTTAATAAAAACTAAAAAGTTGATAAGCTTTCGATGTATTAAATCATTTTCAAATCAGAACAAAAAGTTTGAGAAAATATTCTTGCAGGTTAAGAAAAAAGTAACTTCGCGCTCAAAATAATTAGAAATAGTAGACCTCGAAATCGGGTAAGTAAATCACTTTTTAGTTTTTAATGAATTAGAAAATTCCAAGTCTATCACGGGCCTTCTTGTCGTTTTTTACAAAATTTTAGCAAACATTTTTAAATAATTCGGCCTTTGAAAACAACTTATCTGATTACATTCTTAGATAGCTCAAACTAAGCACAAATATCTTGTGAATTATAAAATAAAAAAATTGGACTTAATCTGACCATTGTGTCCAATTTTTTTTAGAAAACTATTAATTAAACAATTTTAGTAATCTGAGAAAAATAAATTGTCCAATGGACCATTTTTTTTATTTATCACAAGATATTTGTGATAAGTTTGAGCTATCTAAGAATGTAATCAAATGAGTTGTCTTCAAAAGCCGAATTATTTTACAATGTTGGCTAAATATCTAGTAAAAAACGACCAGGAACAAGTTTTTTGGACCCGAAAAGCTTCTCATGTAGGTCATAGGCTGTAACTGAAATTCATGCACAAAAACTGTTAATGGCTTTTAACTTTGATAACTTTGGTATGCAAAGTAACCTTTCCATGGCTTGCCGCTGAATAATGCATGGAAAAAGTGCGAATTTTTTTCCCATGACTATGATGATTTGGAGCGCCATTTTGAAAATCAACAATCACCTTTGCAAGCGCACTATACACGGATGCACATTTGTTCTTTAAAAACAATTTAAGATACAATTTTCCGTGAAATTAAAATAGTTATTTTTTAATATTTTTAGTGGTCAAATTGAAACAAACGTTATTTTTGAAAAAAATTTTGAGAAAAATACTTAGAAAAAAACGCAAAATTTTTTTGTTGTCATTTTGGTTGTTTTATGCGTTCAAAACATAAACAATTGATTTGGTGCATTTTTATGACATAATAACTGCAGAAAATTTAGGAGCAGGGATACCCTTAATAAAACGAAATATTCACCCCGAAAATGTAAAGGCAATATTCTTTAAAATTTTCGAATTATACGAAATAATAAAACAATCACCACAAAAATGCAAGAGTTAATTTGAAACTTAAATTAATATAAATTTGTGATTTTGGTTACCTGCCGTGGACACCCGTCTGCGACACACACAATATGTGCCTTTGGTCCAATAAACGTAAATAATTCATTCAAAGCAGCTCGAAAACTTTCTGCCGTAAAATCCCAGTTATCGCTCTTATCGTGGTTGGCCATGCAGTACTGGTAACTTTTTTGGAACACTAAAATAGTGAAATAAACACTACAGTCGATGACCACTTCAAGAGTCAGTCTTTATGAATAAACTCAGTCTTGAAAATAATTTAATTGACTTACTCCCTTGCTCTTTGAAATATGCATCTCCTGGATTTCAAAATGGTTTGACTGCGCTGGTTTCATTCTATTTTGAAAACATTTTTAAGTTATAAAAGCGATAGGACCAACGTAATTTAAGGAGATAACTGTAAAATTCGATATATAATGATACACTTTGTTATTTAATAGTAAACTTGTATACCGTATAGTGTGTTTTTTTTACTTGCGAAATGAAAATTGGGTTGGACGAAATTCCCGTCAATAAAAATGGTAAATCGGCATATTATATTTTTTAAGGGGGTGGTCCAGGCAAATTACATATTTTTGAATCGGCTCTCCTGAACAAACTGAGAATGGGAAAAGTTTCATTTTGCGATTGATTTCGAGAAAAGAGTTCAGTGGGTTATTCTAAGAAAACCAAAAAAATTTTGATCTCACAAATGAGCTCTACAGGCACAAGAAAAGTGTCAAAATCAATTCTTAAAAAGTTATGTTTGGCTTCGTCTATTAACCGATTCTCATGATTTTTTTCAATAATCTTTTATTGTCCTTATCTAAAGACTTTCAAGGGCGAATTTGAAATTTGAATATTCCAAAACTCGAAATATGATTTTTTTTGGTCATTTTCGAAAAAATTTCCAAATAAAAAATGCTTAAATTTTTTCGAAATTAGGCTCAATAGAAAGCCAGTGAAACACAGACGAGAAATTTGGCTTACGTCAAGACGATATTTTGGTTGAAGCACTTTTTTTCAAAAATGACCAAAAAAATCATATTTCGAGTTTTCTGATCCCCGAATTTTTGAAAAAAGTTACCACAAAAATGCAAGGATATTGTTTTCAAATTAAAGGCTTACGCATGATCCCAACGAAGGATGATAGTATCCTGGTCCGCTAAGCACGAGAGTCTTTGTTCATTGATATTGTAACTTTTCAACGTCCTTAAGAATTTCGAATTCTGCTTTTGAATATTTTCCAAATGACGCCCAAAATTTGAATTTTGAGCCATTTGAATAGCGCATTGATAAAATCTTCATAAGAACCCTGATATCCTAAATTCTAGTTTTTTAAATATATCGAATTTTAAATTTACTTTTGAAAAGTCACCATGCAACAGTTAATTTTTAATATTAAAAAAAGTCACCGCAAAAATGTAACCCTATATTTTTAATATTTATAAAAAATAATCAGTCACCGCAAAAATGCAACCCTAGATTTTTAATATTTATAAAAATAAAAAAGTCACCGCAAAAATGCAATAGAAGAAACAATTTAAAAACTCCCTTTAGTTATCCAAGCATTGTCATTGCCTTTCTCCCACAGTTCAAATCCGAATAATTCGTCATGCAAAATTCCTGAGTTGTTGACGTCATTGAATCTTATGTTGGTCTTAAAGACCTCCATAGTACCACATTCATTACAGTTGCCACGAATACAGTCCCTTGTTGTATCATAACAATAAATTTTGTTATGAAAATCTTCAAGGCTGCCATTAGGGTGTTACGCGTTGAATTTTAGCCGAACTCTTATTTTTTGAAAATTTATTTTTCAGCCAAAAGTCTTAAAATGTTGTCTTCTTTCATTTGATACCCGTCAAGGTCAATTCCGGTAATTTGTAATTTTCGGATTTAAAATTTTTTGAAAAAATCAATACAATTTTTGGAAAAATATCGAAAATATATTTCTTGCTAACTTGGATTTTGTATATCCCTTCTAGTCTTTATTTTTATCACAACGCGTAACACCCTAGCTGTCATTTAAAATATCATGACCGCACATCAGATAGCTCCTGTTAAAAGGGTGTTTATAGTTAAATGTGTAAATTTTTGATTCCGAAAACTTATTTTTGAACTTCAATTTTTGTTCAAGCTACATGTTGCTTGAAAATTTAATATAATTTGAAAAATCGTAAAAAACGGTTGCACCCTTGCTTTCAAAAAGTTCTCTTTGATTGCAATATCTACATGCAGCGGTAACTGTACTCGAAGGAGATTCTTGTAGATGACGATAAATTAGAAAAAGCTTGTGGAAGGTCATAATTGATATTTCGATATCCGTGTGAATGCAGAGCCGTAAATATAATTCGCATTTGGGAAATTTCAAAAATTGCCTTCGGACATTTGTCTCCCCAAGTATGGTATGCACTTGAGTACTTCTATCACTTAAATCGAATTTAAAATATTTTTAAATATATCGAAAATGATTTTGACTGCGCCTTTTACACCAGTAGACGTAACTATGAGCCAGTGTCCAATCAGAATACTCGATTGTCGACTTAATTCAAGAATCCCGCTATTTCATTTGTCACTTACGCCTACTGGTGTAAAGGGCGCAGTAGGGATCATTTTCGATATGACAAAAATTGTATAGAGAAATTCAAAAATTAAACCAATCAGCGGCGTTAATAAGGTTTCAGCAAAAATCTGACATACTGTATGTTTATAATATAATGAATTAAAAAATTATCAAAGAATCACCGCAAAAATGCAAGAGTTATTTTTAAATATTGGAATTTAAAATATTTTGATCCGTGACTAATATCGGAGTATTCTTCTTGCTCTAAAAATAGACGAACTCTATTATTTCGTTCAGCCATTTCCGGTGCCCGATAATTATGCTTATGAATTGGTTTGGGCACTGAAACTGCTTTATTGCTATTCGATAAAGTATGATGTAAATTNTCGAGGCCGTACAATTCAGGATGCAGCAGCAATCAAATTGCCAAGAATTTCCTCACATATATCGGGCTTGGATGTGAGAAGATAAAGCCAATAAGTAAGTTCGTGACTGACTTTTTTGGCGGCGGTTTATTTTGCTAACCATTTTTTTTTGTATTTCAAAATTGCATAAAAACCCCAAAAAATGTCGAATTATGCCAAATTAGCAACCATCACATAAAACTACTGTGTTTTTTTTTGTCAAGCGGGCAAAACCTTCCATTTTAACGTGAATTACGCTCGATAAAATTTGACCTTCGATTTTACAAGAGTTTAAGCAGTTATAAAATAACCATTCTGGCCCCAGTTTTCAAAAAGCCACAGTATGTCACGTTTTGCCTTCTTTATTTCTATTGCATACTTGCATATCCGTCAATGAAAAGATCAATTTTGACAATTACCTACGTCTTTTCCAGATTAAACCATCAAAAACGGTGGAATTCAGATTTATGCAAATTTTAAAAAGAAGGCAAAACGTGAAATACTGTAATTTCGAGCTTAAAAATCAAGAATTTAATTTTGCAGCTAAGTAAGGGAGTGCGCTAGATTAAGGGGAATGTAGGCTCGATTTCAAGGAGGGAGTCAGCTCGGGTTTTAATTCTCATTTTTAGACATAAAAGAGGCATCGAAACTTCAAAAAAAATGGCAATTCAAATATTAAAGCTTATTGGCATGGGTTTCGATAATTCGGAGAAACCGTTTGGTGGAGAATGGAAGTTTTTAGTCATGAACGATATCAAGGCGCTTGGATATACAAGAATTGAGGCAAAAATTTACATCATACTTTTATCGAATAGCAAAAAGCATTTCAGTGCCCAAACCAATTCATAAGCATAATTATCGGGGCACCGGAAATGGCTGAACGAAATAATAGAGTTCGTCTATTTTTAGAGCAAGAAGAATACTCCGATATTAGTCACGGATCAAAATTTTTAAATTCAGTTAGTCGTTAATTTGGGTTAATAAATATTTATATATATATAATTAGCTTTTCTCCTTTATTCATCATCCATGAGTCATCCTGTGAACTGCACATTTCAACCAGCCCTAAATCAATCCTATACAAGTCATGAAAAAATGAGTCATTATTTTATGACTGGTCCTAGCACGATTCCATTGGATAGCAAATGGTAATTATTATTTTTATTTTTACTACTTAATGAGTCATTTTATTTATTAAAAGAGACAAAAACAAAAAAACCAAAAACATAATTAGCTTTTAGTAACTTATCATCAGTCATAGACTTATAAAAAGTCTTAGTTTGATAACAGTGATTCTACTTCAAAGCAAAACAAGAAAATCAAGAGAAAAACTAAGGAAACAATTAGTATTATTTTTCATTTTTGCAAAAAAATGACGTATTTTTAGATTGTCTTGATAATTTTATTTATATGCTGGCTCAAATTTGTTTATGGACACTTTGTTTTTAATTTTAGCATATATCTCACATTTTATATTTTAAGAGATCTTCAAAAACTGTAGAAAGATTGCTTATAATTTTTCTAAATTGATTCGAAGTCCCAATATGAGTGAGGGTGATCGGTGGTCAATGGGTCGACGAATTATTCATCGTTCGTACAGATGTCTAGTTATTGATTATGACGATGGTTTACGAACCATTATACGGGATGTCGAGAGAATCAGATGGGTTCTCACAGAGTGCGAGTCACTAGTAAGTTCCACTTAATTCTACTTTCAATTTTAATAAAAAAAATTTAAGTTAACTTATTTTGATTGCTTCAGGGTGTAATTTTGAAATATGCCAGGGGACCTTGTGACTCAGTGTTTTATAAAATTAATCTCTCACATTGTGTTAATCCTCAAAAAAACTCTGGCTTTATTTTACTTTGATAATTCGAGCTTTTCATGAGGTTAATTTCTCCTCATAATTAACATACATTACTATAGGCTAATCCCGTCGAGTTTCAACTGAAGGAGGAGTCGTATCGTGTACAAGCTGTTATTGATACTGTATTATGTTATAAATCAGATATGCATGTACTTGGTTGGGATTTCAAAAAGTTTTGTAATGCTATCGATTCTGGGCCAGCTAGATATGACCGGATTCTAACACTTCATCCATTTATAAAGATCCGAAAAACCACCGATTTATTGTCAAGTGGTTACATTTATGACTATCCCAAAGTTTTATTTCGGTGTGAATATATAATACATTTATTGTATCATCACATCGAGATATGTTTTTTCAGTCAAAATGCTTTACAGAGCTTTGTTAAACTACGTTGCTTGTGCTCGAAGCTCAAGGAGGTGTATAATGTGAGTTGCTTTTTTCAAAAAAATGAAAAAAACTTTTATTTTTGATAATTTCTGATTGAAAAAATGTTTTTATTTCGTCTGTTTCTCCTTACTTTTAGGCTGTAATTTATAGTTTTCATTTTCTGGCGAAGACCAGGCTACCAATTTTGAAGCACCATTAACAAAATGACTAACTTCTTAAAACAATATGAATTATCATTCAGTCAAAATCGAATTACGAGCGCGATCAATCTGATAGAAAATAATTGACCTGTCCCTCTATGTATATAATGGGCCTTTTATCAATCACGTGACAACACAATCTGATGCCAATGTGGTTGATCTGAGCAAAAAACAATAATTTTTTAAATAGTTTTATAGAACTTATAATAGCGGGAAACAGTTATACCATTTTTATTTTAACATTGATTTTATCATCTACACCTTAAGTTCTATTATGTTTCCCCTTTTTTAAAAATGATCTAGTTTTATAAAAAAATATATTCTAGGGTCACTATTTCACCGGCAGGCAATCACAATATCTCAAAGAATTTTTCAGTTGTGAGGTCAATCTGCTATCAAATGTGAGTTCACGTATAACCGCTTATCGTTCAAAAAAATTGGTACTTTTTGTGATCTTACGTACCTCATTTTCATATCTTTCAAACCACTCTCAAAAAACATCAATTTTCATGTTTTTCAGGGGCTGGATTATGTATGGATTAATTACATTGAAAAAATGGATATCGGTATAAGCTCACTCTTACAGCGTCAATGTGACATTTTTGATGTATTACCACGAGATCCCAGTATTGATAGGGTTGAAATGGTGCCCTACATAGTGGATAGTTTTTACATGGATAATCCCCCACCCGAATCTTTAGTTAAAAGTTCCTATTTAAATCGATTCAAACTCTTCGATGATGAGACCATAAGATTATATGGATCTCCTATCCCCTGTATTGAATATGCAGATGGGGACCCACGTGCCGACTGTAGTGAAGGTGATGAAGATCAGCCAGACTCAAACTCAACTGATGTAAAATAGGTGATTTTTATACTTTTACTTCGAATTACCTACCACTTCATTATCAAGTTGTTTATATGATAAATTTATGGTGAACTTCTGATTCATAAAATTAATAGAAAAAGTTCCATAAAATCAGATCTCCTGCCTTTAAGCAAATTTGATTGAATTTTGATAACAACCACCCCGCGAAAATCAAGCAAAAAACACATGAGATCAAATGTACATATATGTATAATCACCTCTAAATCATTATTTTAGTGATATTTCCCGTAAGAAGCCCCAACACACACAAACCCTAATTCATCAGAGTCGGATATGTCAAGATCATCACAGTCTCACAACGTATATACTGCCAAAACCTGCCCAAAATGATCACTTAACGCCTAAATAGGTCTAGTTTTTGTAAATAAAACTTATGGTCACAAAAATCCATACACGTTAATTTAAATAGTCAATATGCTCTGGGTATCGTATAGGATCTTCTGTCGTATTTTTATACATTCTGATTCTTTATCTCATTTTCATGTCATATTTTAAAAAAATTTAGTCACGTATTGTAGATCATGGTTTTATACGAGGTCATTTTTAATATAACATTTTTTTAAAAGAACTTCCAGTTTCCGAAATAAGTCTGTTTTTATGTTCTTATTCTGATACATAGATTTTCTACGAGACCAAATCTAAACGTAGTTTTAGGCAGAATAATTTTGCTATATTTTCATTTTTGAAAAAAATCCTGTTTTTTTAAAATTTCACAGGGATCCATAAACCCAGAGCATTGAGATCATGTCTTTCGATTGATTATTTTTATAAAATTAACTTCCCAATTTTCATTTGTCTAATTGTCCTAAAAAAATTCTGCAATTTTTAAACGGTATGATCTTAGTTTTATGATCCCTTTATGCCCACGTTTCATAATTTTCGCAAAAAAAGACCTGGCAACAACACATTCGGCAACTTCGGCAGATGCCTTTTTCTAGGACAGAGTCATAAAATCGCCTAAGACACTATATTGGATTCATTTTGAACGTTAATCATTTTAAGGAACCATTGGTGTCAGATATTTTTCTGGTTCCAACGGTCCATTATTTCATTTAGTACCTTATAGTCAAAAAAACAAAAATGATTTTCAAGTATGAATACTGCAACGCCACTTTGCATCTGATGACTCACTCAAATTTTGATTTCAGTCTCATTTAAAATTAGATTTATGTCTTAGTCATATCTCAGTCTTCATATATTTTCGTGAAAATTCATATGGAAATGTGGTAGTGGCTTTCTGACGACCGATTTTTGTTTCATTCGTGTATTTATCCTCGAAAAGATAACCACTTTTTGTTTCTATTTTTCAAAATTGGAATTTTTACGTTTAACTCTGTAACCTTCTTCGTCATATAAATCGACCTGTACCTCCAAACGAACCTCAAGAAAGAACCAACTCGTTACCTCGAACGTCCTGTTTTAAAGAAGGCTGATCTTTGAGCAGGTAATTCGACTTCTACAAAATGATGAATTCAAAAAACATTTCAGAGAGACTTTTTAATAAGTGAAACCAATCCTACATTTTTTGCTTACAGGGAGACCCGCTCAGGCTACAGTTGGCCTCAAATTTTGTAAAAAAAATTTTTCACTATTTCTAGAGGGGTGCTGCCATTTTTTCAAACTTTGCAACATGTCTTAGAGAAAATCTTAACTCCATCCCCTTTTTTATAGAACTTAATTTTTGATAGAAAAAAGTCTCGCGAATTTTGTGTTTTCACTGGTATCCCAATTTAACATGGCGAAAATCACAGTCCATTGTACGGGTCATAGAGATCATGCAGAATTATCTGTTTTGACTTTCAAAAAAATAAAATATTTTATTCATTTTGAAAAAAACCTATACGTTATACCGGCCATAGACTGCGCCCTCATATGGCTAACCGGGCTACCCGCTCAAACTGTAGTTTATTATATAAAAATTTGCAAAAAAAAAAAAAAAATCTTTGTACTATTACTAGAGGGGTGCTGCCCTTTTTTCAAATTTTGCAATTTGTCTTTGAGAAAATCGTAATCCCACCCCTGTTTGTAGAAATAGTTTTTATTGATTGAAAAAAGTCTCTAACTGTAACCTTTTGCGTTTTACTTATGTTTCCAATTGAACCTAGGAAAAATCAGAGAACATTGTGAGGGTCATCAAGATGTTGTAATTTTTATAATTCTGCTTCTCCGAAAAAACCGGAATGACTCCGTAAGATTTGTTTCATTTCGTCATTACTTCATAATTTCGGGAAAAAACATGTCTACAAAAAATAAGTTTTTCGTTTCATTAGAAACAGTTAGTTTTAAACGAGGCTGATAATCTTAATGTTTATGTTTTACGCTTTATATGATTATTTTTGACTTTTTATAATTTTAATTTAAACAAATATTTATGGTAATTTTACTTAATGTATTTTCCTACCAAAGTGTCTTTTTGTAATGTCACTCATTGTTTTGAAAAAAAATGTGTTCCTATAAATCGTAAAGATATTTGTTTTTTTGGAGACTTACTGATTTAATTCCGAAGTAATCAAAAAAACTCTTAAAAATCATAAAAAAAATCCTACACTAATATTCTGATGTACCTTTATACGCTTTCAACAATTTTGGTTTAATATTTTTATCTCTTTTTCTTTTTTTAAAAAACAAGTTGATTACTTCAAGTAAAACCGTGGTTTACTAAGGGTCTTAGTGGTCTAGTTTGATCTTAAAAAAACTTTTTCATACAAAACATCCTATAAAATTCCTATCAAAATATTCGTCCTTATAGCAAAACATTTTGTTAAATTAATTCTAGCGTGTTTTAGTGTAATGCGGCCCACCTTTCACGATTCTTTGTCAATACTCGTGGATCGGATAAAGACTTCGAGTCAATCCTCAGATGCAAAGGCGGCGGATATTGGAAAACTAGGTGCACTTTTCCCGCTCATTCATGATTTATTTACGAATGTGAGGAGCAAAACACCTACACCACTAGTTAGATCCGACTGCGAGGCTCTTGAGGGGGCTGGATCCCCAAAATTTAACCATCTTGCTTTTCTCGATTATGTTCCAGTTGGTCAATTCACCGAAAAACATGCCTGTAATTACTCTACAGGTATTCATTTTTATTCGAAACCACTGGAATTGGAGCGTGTATTGGGTGTCGAATTAAAATTTCTCAAAAAGTATGGGGTAGATGGTGACATTTCATTATTAATGGCGACCGATATTGCATCCTATACCATGAATCAACGGGTACTGAAGCCCGTAGCGGCTTATGATGTCCACGATGCCCACTCAAATGGTTATGCGACCGGTTTGGCCATGAACAATCAGGGTATCACTGTGGGCACGGTACTTCTGGTTGTCTCTTCACTTTTCAAAATGAAAAACTCAAAAGGTATTACTAATATTTTTGATGATGCCTTTCTAAAATATGCGCGTTGGACTGACTCTCAAAAAAAGGCTAATATTTTCAATTTCAACCATATCTGTGAGCATATCAGTTTTCAGTTTTTTTATACCTTGATTGTTTTCCATTTTACTCTAAAGAAATTTGATTTTCATGAAAGTGATTCAAAAAATTTTCTGGAAATAAGGTTTTTTTTAAAAAAATGACAGAAAATATTAATGCCAGAAAAAAATTTTCTAAGTTATCTTTGGTCTTTTGATAAGCAAAAAAATTCGTAGGTGTATTAATATACGTAATGAAAAAAACATTTTGGTCAATACGTATGTAATAATTAAAGCACCATAATTGTTATAATAAATGACTAAATATATTGGTGGAAACGTTGAATATTATTGAGAATCTATAATACCGAAAAACATTTGTTCGTAAAACCAACCCAATTGCATTTTAGTTTTAATCTATTTGTATTTTTTTAAAAAATTGAATTCTTATTTTTAGTCAGACTTACTGGATCCTATCACAGCTTTTGTAATTATTTACATCGACTTTTCGATATATATAATTTACAACTCATTCATCATCAGCTTATAAGTATATTTTGGCATTTTTATCTTGATTCTCTGTCTCAAATTTCTAAAATCGGTGCTTTTTTAACGAAATGGGTGCCTACTTTTTTTAAAAAAATCTTTATACAAATGGTAAAAACAGCAAAAGAAACTACATTTTCAATATAAAATATAGTAGTTTTTATTAAATGTTGTTTTTAATTTATTCTAATTTTTAATAAAGGAAGGACAATCTCCTTTTTATTTGCATATAAAAAAATTACTATGTTAATTTGAATCTTTAAAGTAAATGCTGTCTTTAAACAGCCATTTTTTATAGTTTGCTCAATTTCACATAGTTTCAATTTTACTCATTTCATTTCATTTCAGGTGGAGTAACTGCCAGTAATATTGTGAGAGATACCGACAAGGACTGGCTACAAAGAGGCGGCAGAGCGATTTTCTCATTCGGGAGAGGTGGAAATGGGAAATGTTTTTTATCTCATCTCTCGACGGTCTGCGCATTGTTTAATGGTTTTCGTGTTAAAACCAAAAAAGGAAAATTATTAATGCTCTGGTCCGGTATTACATCAAAAAATGAGTGAGTTTTACTTCAGATTCTCCTTTTTAGTGTTTTTTAATTTTTCAAAAAGAAAAATCTTTGGCCTCTCTAGTCCTATCAATTTTTGAGTTTATGAGATAGTATCCATCAGTCTCCAGAAGGAATTCTGAAAGGACTCTCAAAAAAATTAATCCTAATGCAGTTTTACTAATCTGCTAATTTTTCTTCGAGTGTGTATTTCTTGGGGAGATTTGTTTCGCGTTTGATAAAATTACACGAAATATGTCGCAAAAACTATAAAATTACACGAAATATGTCGCAAAAAAATCTACTGGGTTTATTATTTCTAACATTTATATTATTTCAGTCTTCTTGTTTCCGTGCCCGCAAAAGATCCCATAATTCACCCTACTGCAGTTAATGGGCTTGTTGAAGTTTGTCTTGCAAAATTCGACTATCAAAAATTTGGCAGATTTTGTCAGATGGCAGGGTTACTTATGGAAAGTGTGTATCCACGTGAGGTGCAACCTCTTTATCATAATCCTATGTGGACCCATTTTCAGGTGAATTATTTCAAATCGAATAGTCTAAAAAAACACAAAATGTTGTCATAACTATGAAACATTTAGTAATATATTTACACTAGTCTTTATTGTAACTATTTTCAGGACTGTGTAGGCGTGCCATCTCTAACCTCGACTGAGAAGGACGCTTTGATCTGGTTAAAGAATTGGAACTCGACTGAGGACGCCGAAATGCACATTATCGGAAATTGCGGCGCAGACGGGTGTCTCTGTGCAGAAAGGGTTTTGTTAAGAAACCGGGGATATAACTGCTAATTTTATGCTTTATTGTTCGCCCACTTCTGGCTATTTTTGTCCAGTTGACATCATAATTATTAACAAATTTTTGTAAAAAAATTTTTGAAACAATGCGTAGGTTTTTGTCCTAGAAAATCGCAAAAAAGGTCCTCACAACGTCTGCCAAGACAAAACAAGAAAAAAGCGTCAGATGTATCATTTCGGTCACCGCTTTCATAAAAAACAATATACTTGTTTTTTATCTTCAAATTTTCTGAACATACACAGAAATTCGCGTCATTTCATGTTTCATTTTTCTCAAAATTCTTCAAAGTTGTGCCATTTACAGTCAATGTTTTCCATTAATTTTTCAATGATATTCGGTGCACAATTGTCGGTTCAAAACAATAATTCCAAAATAGCGTAGGTATCTTGTATTACCTTGCGATATAGGTTCACTTTTTTCATAAAATATTCATTATAGAACCGATACGCCACTTTTTTTCGCTAAAATTATTTCGCAAACAATATATTCGTGCCTGACTATCTCATCACATTACTGCCCATATATCAAAGAAATAAAACTAAAATCAGTTTTTGGTGAAAAAACAATTCTGGGTTTTCATTTCATAATCAATCTCTTAGCACGGCAATTTTACTGATTCATGGTGTATTCTGAATAAGTGCATATATCTCAATATACTACTCGTGGGGAAACCAGGAGTATATTGTATGATTTTCATAAAAAAATAGTTTACATTCTAGTTTTTAAGTTATATCTTTGAGTAGTTATTAGGTTAAAAAAATCACTCTGTTATTTACAGGTTTTGTGTCAAAGGTTTTGCTTAATTTTAGGTGGTTATTTTCGAGTGTTTCTTAGGTTTTTTATTTTTAAAATATATTTTCATCAATCTTATTATGGGTTTTCAAAAAAATATAACTTGTTATGATGTTTTTTTCTTGAGTGGTAGAGAACTGCTACACTTATTGTGGCAAAATACATCTTTTCATACGTATTTTAGCAGGCTGGTCAAAATTAATGAGAGATTTCCGAAAATAATTTTCAATAAACAGCCTCCCACGGCAGATCATACCTTTGAGGTTTTTTTATTGTTTTTCATAAAACAATTTATTTTCTAAAACAGCAGTCGGGGACTAAAAAAGAAACTCATATGTGCTTTCTGGTGCGTAATTCACAAAAAACCCACAGTTTGTTGAGTTTTCTATTTTAAAAGATATTTTGGTTTTCAATTTCTATTAGCTATTAGCATTTTGATTTTATGTATATTGGATAAAATTGCTTAGTGGTGTTGTTTTTGTCTAGATAAAGCTGATTCTATCCATTTTGGCCTCGATTGTCAGGTTTTTTTAAAAAACAGATTACGAAAAACTGTTTTTCTACTTTTCGCATATGCTCTTGGCGTTTTTGTCTTAATATAAATTTTGCTATAAACAGTCCATTCGTGAACACCGATTCAAAGAGACAGATAAAAAAATCTAAAAAAAGCGCCCTTTTTCAGAGAATTTTTATTATAACAATTTTTCGAGTAGATACAAAAAAATCTGATTAATCAAAAGTGTTAGGCAAATGACCTACACGATAGTTCTCAGATCATTTTTATTTGTTTATAAAGTGTATTCTATCTGTGTATTCGGGATGTGGAAAAGGCGAAAAAATGCTCCGAAAAAACCTAAAACCAGAACATTTTTGATAAATGTTGGCCATTATTGCGTCTGTAGTTGAATTCTTAATTCATATTTCTAAAAAAATTTTCTTGTTAAGCCCCAATCAATCAACGCCAAATATGGATAAGAATCTCATTCATATCCGTCCTCCTGGTTCAAATAGACCCAACTGGGGTGTAACAGGTGGCAAGTATGGTGTTACTCAATTCCGACCCAACTGGCCACGACCTAGCAATGTGTTTAATTTCGATCAACAGTACCGTAAGTTTCAGATTGAAGTATCCTCAATTTTTCAAACTGAATAGGTCTAATATACTGCAGAAAATGTGTCATAACGACATTTTCATTTGTAGCTCCACTTGAGAAAGTTTTTAGGAAACAAAAAAATTAAGATTTATAATAATATATATTTTATTTTCAATTAAGATCCCACTGATTCGACCTCTATATTGTCGAGCGGAACTAGCGGATATAGAACTAGCGGTACTTCATATTATGACGGATTTTATGGCACATTTGAAACGCTTGGTGGTAATTTTCATTGTTCTATATTTCACATCGTACATCTTTTCACCTCGTTTTTCAGGAAGGGACTATTTTTACATATTTTAAAAAAATTTTCATACTTTTAATTTTTATTTGAAATAATCAGTTCTTTCTTCTAAAAACTGTTTTACATAAACTCAAATTTCATCTCATAAAAAATTCGCTATTTCTAGCAGAATTTTATTTTTAATGTCATTCTGGTATTTGCATTTATCAGTTTTCATTCACCCCCTTCAAGATTTCTCAGAAAAAGTGTCCAAAAAGTACAACTTATTATATCGTTTTCAGGAAAGCGGGCTCGAGCGAATACTGTAGTTCTAACGGATGAGATGGACGATCAAGTTTCTCCCGAAAAAGATGACGTTGCAGTCGGACACCTCCCATGTACACCAAACACGTCACCCCACAGTGGTCATGTCAATTGCCAAGGGTCCAAAGGGGGCGATTATTTGATGACGGGGCATTTGTTTAGTAAGTTTCATAATCATTCAACTACAGTTATATAGTATGAATTGTAGCAGAGTAGGCTTTAAAAAAATAAAAATCAAAAAAAACGACCACACCAAAAGCATTTAACGCCTTATTTGCTCCAAAAGGAATAATAAATGAATGGACACACTGTCCATTCTGATTTTTGTTGAGGCATGGCTGATATTTCGAATTTGTGCGGTTTTAATCGTCTTTTTATGAAGACAAAATTAGACCATTCTGCGAAAAAATGAAAAAATCCTAAAATGACCTTACCATTTCATAATTTTATGGTTATATAATATGCTTATTTTCAAAGTGAAACCGATCATAGAATTTTCACTTTCTTTACTAATAATAAATTTTTAGGTCAGGTGATAACGTGTCGGTGTATGTCTTCTCATAATTTCAAGCCTATTATTGCGAACTGTTTAAATGGTATTGTATCTCGTGAGATGAATGGATGGCCCATCGAGCATCCCATTACTCTGAAGTTTCTGACCCTGGATGGAAAAAAGTTATTTAACAATGCTGGTGAGACCATAAAAAACGATGAAAGATTTAAAATTCGCGGCCTTCCCGTTGGTTGTAAAACTGACCCGGCCGACGTACGTATGGTCGAGATGCTTGAAAGCTCGATTATTGATGTAATAAAAAATCTTCCCATCCTGGACAAGTCCAGCAACCTGTGGTGTTTTGGGTGGGATCGCGATTTTAAGTGGGGCAAACCAATGCCACCAAGATGTGGCTTTGATTTTATTGAATGTTTTGCGCTGGTGGCCTTCAGCGTTATAGACTCCAGCACTGGAGAATATAAGTCATTTCACCATTCATGGGTATGTATTTTTATATTAGAATTTTTGTGATTTAATAAATCACTCCTATTTTTCAAAAAAAATTTCATGATTAAATAACACTGCTCCCAGTCCTTACAATTTGCATTTTCATTATGTATAAGGGATGGATATGCTTTTGATTCAACGAAATCCTAGAAAAAAATAGCAAAAAGTAAAACAGTCTTTCTAGGCGCAGTGTCTTCATAAAAAATTGTGTCAGGAAAAAAATTTTATGAAAAAAACTCCTTTCAACCTTTAGTTCTGTAAAAAAGGTCATCGTTAAAATAGTTTTTATAGGACTGGTTCAAAACGGCCTCTGTGGTGAGCTGTCTCATGCAACTTGCTCAGATGGATTTATCCACTCCCGAGACCGCCATTTTGCTTTCGAGTCACGGTGTACCTATTTTTAGACGGTAAGGCCTTCATTTCTTCGAATCAGAACATACACGAAATAGATTGGTTACAATAACTCTAATTCGATCACACCCCCATTATTTTGAAAACTAAAAAATTTCAATTTTGTAGGCACCATCAAAACTACAACATAGTATAGCTTATTATTTTATTTTGAAAAAATTCAAAATCGATAAACACATTCACCTTATACGGGAAGAAGAGATCATGTGTATTTCAAAAAATAGTTTTCTTATCTTCAATCAGACAGACTGTCATCCAGAAACATTTCTTAAAGATGCATAGTCGACAATGTATATCAACACATTTTGGCCATGATTTATTTCAAATGTGCTTTTAGTCTTTATAATACACAAGGACGATGGTCCAGTACTTAAAATAACTCAAAACTGAAAAAAATCTAAAAAGATCCCATCATTTTTGATAATTTTTATTCCTACACTCTAAAATCGAGCTACTCTTAGTTTTATATGGTTTAAGTTATATCTGATGATAAACAATAAGTCGTTTTATAATTCTCAAATGTAACTGAAAAGACTATGTCTGTCAGTCTTAAAAATATTGATTTTAAATTTTAGCATATATGTGAACACGGCACTCTCACTACGAAATTTCTACGTTCGGGCTGTCAATCCCCAAGATGAGCTATGTCATCCTACTACTTCAGAAATTCAGCGTCAAATAACACTTTTATGCGGTTCCCTACAGAGAATTGTATCGGGTACCATGGATCATCCTGATCTAAGTTTTTCTTTTACATCTAAATTTTTGAGCCGTCCTTAGTAGCTGTTACACATGACACCAATTTTTATAATAATTTATGTCATATTTAATAGTAACAATATCACTTGTTAGATTTTCAGGTTTAACTGATTATAACTCATTATTTATACCAACATACGTTGGTCACTTTTTTACTCTGTGATGTCCTTATAGTCAGCAGTCGATCAGTCTGTATTTTAGTATATTTTCATTATATTATTTCGTATTATTAACTTATCATTTTACCGGTAGAGCGACTATTTTTACTTAAAATTAATCAGATCAACAAAATACTGGTTTTCTACCGTGTTATTTATCATTTTTAATCATGGGTATCATATTTATAGATTCGAACCTATTAGGTTATAAACATGAGTTTAATCCCAAGTCGTGAAATATGTGACATCGACCCTAGAGTACGTAGCAGAAGTGATGTGGCCAGACGTATCTCCGTTAATAAATGCGGTCAGCCCCAGTGGTCAAGCGATCCGGAAGGTAAACACTCATCTATTTATACAAAAATAATCTTAGTCCGAAAAACAGTTTTCCTTAGAAACTTATAATTTTCAAAGCTTTTAATATAGGATTTAAAAATATTAATTTATTAGAACAGATCAGAATTGCAAGAGAGCACGTTCCTGGGTTATCGCTGACTCAGGTACAGGCCTCAAAAAGAAGTGTAGCCACGCAGACCACAAGTCTTAGTCTTGCTGATTTTCGGACAGTTATTGATCGGCCGTGTCCTCCAGACCCGGATTTTCAAAAGCTACATCAGCAGATAAGCAATCTAATAGGTCTAGGCTCATCAAATTTGTTTACATAGCTATGTGATTTGTAGATACTTAATTCTATGATAATCTATTTTATACAAAATTAATTCCTATTTTCAAAGTTAAAAGCGGTTAACAACCAGTAGCATAAGAAGCTTGTCTAAACATTTGTGTAGAGCCTTGTGTAGTACATGTGAGACTGGGGAATGGTGCCAGAGACAGACAAAATATACATATCAATCCTAAGTGCCCCCTGATATGAAGCCGATTCACACACAAAACAAGCGAATCTCTGCACTTTATACGTCTTATTTAATTTCAATCTTTCACTTACTTTTCAGCTAACTAATTTTAAGTCAGTTGGTCCGAATAATGTTTAAGTGTTTACTTAAAATATTTAAGGTTTTATTTTAGTTACTTGATCATTTAATTAATTAAGAGTGATTGCAGTATCAATCTCGATGTTAAATATTTTTATTTTTGATATTTTTAATTAGCCTGATTTTTTATTTCTAATCATTGGGAAATAGGCTATTACGTTTCACCCTTATATTTTTGTCAAAAAGTAAAAAGAAAAAATATAAACCTCACAACCAACAGTCATTTTGTCCACGTTTTCACCCGTTTTCATTTTCTCAAAGGGAGAATTTTATTGAAAAAAATCATTTCATAATTAATTCTTAAAGGCAAAACTTATTTATAGATTTTCGGATCAACGAGTTATGAATCATAATCCCTACGCCGAGGCGAGACAGGCATTTATGAATAAACTCCGAACTGGGAGTAGTTCAAGACCGAGTGTTGGTAGTAGTACTACAAAATTAACGACCGTCAACAAATCATTGGATCAGGGTAGTGGAAATGTCGCCAATTCCACATTGTCCAACATCCGTGCTAAGAGTCGACAAAATGATGCCAAACGGCTTACGGACATTAAGTGGAACAACTTAAATAGCAAATTAAATGAGGTCCTTGATATTCGCCGAAAGTTGCGTGTGACTCACAATGCCGTTTTAATTTTGGTACGGTAGTTTTATGGTTTCTATTCATATTTTATTTTGACTTTTTAGTTTGATAACTTAAATTAGAAAATCGATTACTTTTCTAATACATTTTACAAGATTGATTATAAGAGCAGTTTCCGTTCCTTTCTTATTTTGTCATCTCACTCCTTAAAGTTAGATACAATACAGGTTCTTTTTCTAGTGAAAACCGCTCTTTTTTTTAAAAAACTGAATTTGATTAAAAACAAAAAATGATTCGAAAAAACATCTTCCGAAAAACATTTTCATAAGACAATCCTACCCTTAATGATAAAAAAATCTATCGTTATTTCGAGTAAAACCCGCTCTTAAAAAACCGAATTTTTGATCCAGAAAAAAATAAAACGATTTCGAAAAAACATTCTCCGAAAATTATTTTTATAAAACTATTCTACTTTTTAGTGATAAAAAATTTATTCTTCATTTTTAAAGGCAAATGACAATCCTGGTATTGCTAGACAGCTTGATGTCAACCCAAGAAAGATGATTCTGCCTTTGAGTCGGTCTGATTTTCCCACCAAGCCACTTGCTCTAGCGACCTTACCAGAATCCGTCTTGCCCCTATCCGAATCAGACTTGGTTAGTTTTTAATTTTTGTTTGTGTTACAGCGTTAAGTGAAAAAATTTTTGCACTATTTTCGAGATAAAACTGAGTAAAAGGTTTTCATTACCTTGTTCAAAAAAAATAATCTCGACAAAATATTTTTGCAGAAAAAAAATTTTTACAGACAACACTTCTCTAAACCACTCTATTACCTCTAAAACAACGCTCTTTTCAGTCACTCACAAACAATCCACAGTTCGACATGGTACTGGCTGACCATCTTGGTGATCTTTGTCAGATACTTTTGCAGCTTGACCGTGTCCATAATCGCTATCACAATATGGGTTCAATTATGGTTCGGTCACCCTTTTGGAATTATCTTGCATTAAATGCCGATGTTGAATCCTCAGGGCTTATTATGACACCTATTGACCCTCCAAATGATCACATTGAGAGCTCAGTTGGTAAGTTCCTATTTTATCATATCTGGTCATAACTGACTACCAGTCATATATAGGCCATATTTACATAATTATAATAGACATAGTCTATGTCTATAAATGTTTTTGAAATTCATTTATATGGTTAAAAATACGTTCAAAATGTAAACTGCTTCATATAGACAACCACAATTCGAAAACCGGTTCGAATAATTACTACAATTCATAAATGTTATGGATTTTTAGAGAATTTTTCAAAAAGAAATAGGTCATTTCCTATATATCTACATAAACATAGATTATTCCCTCAACGTCATTAATATTATTTTTAAGGGAAATTTTCGATCCCAAATCGGCATCACCTACGTGAAAAGGTTCTACTACACGTTTTAGGGAGCAATGCTAAACTATCAAATCATCTACATACCACATTGCCAGAGGAACTTTATTCTTTACAAAAACGTCAATTTGTCCAGAATGAATATCAGATGGAAGTTTTTAATAATTTTGACAATGGTTTGGATGTAGATGACCTTTATACAAAAATGCAGGAGTTGTATATTTCTCATGGGAGTGAATGCTTCATTGGATTTGTGTCCTCAGCATTTTCAAAGGTGCGTTTTTTTGTTATTTTTGATTTTTATGAGCAGAAAATTAAATAAATTCATGGAGAACATTCATGGAAAAAATAGAAAATAATCTTCGTAGTTTTATAACTAACATTTTAATCAATTTCCATTTATGATGTACAAAAAAAATTTAACATAAAAAATTTGTATTTGTCAAAAAAATGAAAATACTAATCTTAAATTTTGATATGTTTCTTTCAAAATGACTGGTTTCAATTTTTCAGAAAAAATGTTTATTGGTCATTGTATCATTTTTAAATTACTAGGGTATAAATCACTATTGATTTTGGTTCATTTATCTTGTAATTTTTATTATTCTTAAAAATAGTTCTGGTCTAATTATTTCATGAAGACTACCAACTTTATTTCTAAATGACAGTCCTCAAAAAAACTTTTCTCGATCAGAACATATTTATTTATCTTATTCATTTTTATAGTTGCAGAAGGCACTGGTCAATGTAAAATCCGGTATTGGAATGAATGTACAAAGACTTGAATCTGTGTTAAATGACAACAGAGCTTTATCATCTTTTGATCATCTTTTACGGATGCGTGATGAAAAGACTGCTGAGGTATCACAGTGTCTTTATAAACAGTGGTCAGGAGAGGTTGTAAAGTCTCGGACTGGCCTAAAAAGCAAAAAGGACGGGTCAAAGTTCAGTTCCATGTTCTCACAAATATCAGAGGGGTGTTTGATTCCGAGTGTAACGAGTGTAAGTTTCTCGTCAGCTAGTTTTTATAGTCTGAAAAAATCTCTTATCATGGTAATCCAGTATAATTCTCCATATAAAAAACAGTTTACACAAAACATATAATATGATTTTGAAATTAATCTTCATTTTTAAACTGGTTTCTCAATTTGTTTCGAGCGATCGAGTGATTGGGTCTTTAATTATTACTTAACGATTCTACCTCGATTGAGATCACATCTTGACTCAGCATTTCTAGACCAATAAGCTAATAGGCGTAGCGAAATACATGGTCCAATTGATACATATATGCAATCAGGGTGTAATAATTCGCAGTCATATTTACTTTTTTACCCACGCCTTCTGACTGATCTCAGAAAAAAATTCGTAATCATTTTGTCCTTTCGCTAAATAGGTACATTCACACGGTCATTTTACAGTGATAATCTACAAAAAAATAATTTTAGTTTTTTACGTTTTTCAAAAAAAAAATTTTTCAGTACAATCCGTTTTTCAAATAGTCACCTACTTTAGTAAAAAAATAAAATTAAGAAGTTACAGGAGTGTGGTGCCTCAGCCACTGAGATCAATGTTAAACTCGAAATTTCCGGGTTGCATGCACCCTTTGAGTTTTTACAGGGCAACGGAGGTGATGCTCTAGCCGACCGAACCATCGATTCTGAGATGACCGATCTTGATGCCACCGGCGACTGTCCTGATTTTTTAAACCAGAGTATGGCAAGCAAGCTCGAAAATTTGTTGGATTTTCATCACAACGACGACTCATTCAACTCAGGTGTCTCTGATTCACAAAAAATGTCAGATTCTGCATTGTCTGCCGCCGCGATGGCAAGTGCCACTTATATGTCAAAGTATGGCGATTCGCAGGTAATATTTATATAAGACACTCTGTGTTTTAGCTACAACTTTCAACGTCTCTCTGCAAAGCGATTTTTATGCTAATAATTTTAATCAATCCTAATTGCGCCTTACGCGTGAAACTGATACAACAAATTATACTTTTCACGAATTAATTTTACTTTTCACAATCACTTATACTTTTAATAAATATAATTTGGATTCTTTATTACTTTTTTATGAAAATTACATTAATTTTCAGAAAAATAATAATGATAGAATTTTATGTTTCATTAGGTGTTATTTTTACCTTAAAAAACATTTTTAATAGTCTTTTAAATTCAACTTATTCGTTTAATACATATATCAAGCCCCTCTCCCTTTTTTAAAAAGATTTTTAGTTTTGCTGTCACGAGTTAATCAAGCATGTCACTGAGCGCGCTAATTTCAAGGATGTTAATTTTGTACGACCAGACGGCCGTCAACCAGACGAACAGGCGATTGATGATAGCAATGGTAGTGGTGTTTTCAGAACCCCTGATAGCACAAATCTTGACAATTCGCGTATCTCAGAAACAATGCCAGAGTTGTCTACATTGGAGCGGGATGACACTTTAAATTTTCAAACGAATGTTCCAGTTTTTAATGCTCCAAATACAAACAGTGACATTGGTTCGTATTCTAGTGGTTCAACAATCGATACTCGTCCGGAGATGAATTCCACTGAATTGGTCGGGATTTTTAAAAGTACAGTCCCTGTTCTCACAAAAAAGCGAGCTGACAACTTTAAAAACATTCAGTCCTCTACGTCAAAATACGGTTAGTTTTAATTTTTAAATCATACAATTAGGTCGTATTTATGACAATCTTGATTGCCTTTGTATGGTCATTTAATTCTTTCTAGCAACAGTAAAGTGTTGACTTTTTCAAAAAAAACACTTTTCAGAAAACATCATTTTAGTTTTTATTACTTGGGCCGATGCCCGGGCGTAATTACATATTATTTTATGTAAATTATATTTTTCATATTTTACTTTTGAATTTACATTTTAATTTTTCTTAAATGATTCAACAAACAGGGACAGTCATCAAAAAAACTGCTGATATAGATCCAAGGACAGTAGTCCTTCCTTCGCAATGGTTATTTTTTTTAAAAATTATGTTTCATCTAAACAACTACTGTCGACTTCTTCATAAGCGGTCTTTTTGAAAATTTTCTGCAAAATCGACAGTAATTTTATTTTCAACTTTATTTGCTCAGTTAGGTTTTTGATTTTTAAAGAAACAAAAAAAATCGGTTATTTTAATTTAAATTCCTTCTTTTAGCTGAATCAAATGATAAGGAAAACGAGCCCGATCTAGTCATGCCCTCCGCCTTTACATTTGGTAATAGTATGCTGACCAACCCCACCGTCAATACCCGATCTGCCTCAAATCCATTCAAAAAACCCCGAACCTCCTGGTTATCAGATGTTGTAGCTGGTGACTCAGATAGCAGTGGTTCTTTTGAACTAGCCCAACAAGCTCCCGAGACACCCATTAAGCCCGTACCTCGTCGGAAGTCACTGAGGGGCAGAGTACGAAAATAAATGAATTCCAGCGCCCAAAAAAATTTATGACAAAAAAACAGATGCTTTTATGCATTATACATTTTAGTTTGTAAAACATTTTTAATCGAAAAAGTCAATAAAACAAGTGGTAATTCTCCACAATTTAGCATAATCCTTACTTGTCCTATTTATTCAGCATTGTATCGACAGGGATATTAATACGGATTGTTCATACATATAAAAATATTTTAAGCTGGAAAAACACCTTTTTTTAAAAAAATCTTAGTTTTTTATTTATTCTCTTAATTTTTAATTGTCACGAATCATATTTCTGTATTACATGATTTCTTCTTAATTTTCGGCTTTTTAATATAATGATTTTGGCAAAAAAAATGCTTAAACAATTTTGACTTTTCAACGCAATTTACTCATGAGTCACATTCGGCAATCTATTGTTTATGAACTTCCCTACCAGTTATGACTCATCGCATCTTTGCCCAATGAGCATTTAGCGATGAAAGCCACATTAGCCAATCAGAATGCGAAGTTAGTTTTGATAATAATTTTCCACCCCCAATGCACTTCAAACCTACGCATTCTGCTCAGTTTTAATACTCAATCTTTAACCGCTACAGACCTCATCAGTGACATGCTTTTTGTACAATTTAATAAATTCAAGTGTGAAGGTTAAAATTATTTTTGAAGTAAACACATTTCTATGTGTAGAATTTAATTCTAAGAGTTATGACACACATCTCAACTCTTCATTTAGCGTTGTTATATCTGCATGTGAGTATGCTTAAATCTCAAAAATTTTGTCACAGTGTAGGGTAGTTTCATTAGCTGGTTACGCTCAATTGATTTGCATAAACTTTAATCGGCGTAGCCTACAATTTTATAGTCAAAAAAATCACAATTTTTATTTAACCTCAACCTGACAGATTACTTTTTTACCAAATAACGTTTTCATAATTATATGTCAATTTTCACATAAAATCACTTTGAGTCCCCCAGGTAATAACTTTCAAGAAAATTTAATCAAAAAAAACAAAAAAATTTTTATGGGCATAAATAATATTGCTAAAAAAGTTTCTATGTGGCATTATAATTGTTCTAGAAAAAAATTCATGATTACGGACTTATGTATAGTTGATATAAAGCTGGTCTATACTTACAAGTTCAGCAGAATTTCTATGTGATTTTCATTGATATAGGATTCGGAGTTTTTTCGCTAATTGTATAAATATCTTTTTTCGGCATACATTGTTTGGACAGGAAAATGCAGATAATTTTGATTTTGAACTTTCAGCTTTGATAATTTTCGAGTTACTTGTGGGGTCAAAACTCATTCCCTTTTTGTTTCGTTACTTCTGTCCAACTTTTATCCGGTTAAGATTGCGAGTGACGGACATTTTCACATGCCATTAGCATATTACTTACGCATGATTTTTAAAAGTTTACTCTTTGCTTCTTTTATGTGTATTTTAACTTAGTTTTATATTTATAACCGAGTGCTTTTTTCGCTCTTCTTGATCTGCAGATTTGCCAACCTTTTTCATTGAGCCAATCGTGCAGTTTTGAATCATGATACTTCGAATTAATCTCTTTTTCATCCAAGTACATCATAATTCGTTCACCGGAGCCTTTTCCCTCATACCACTTTTTTATTCTTTCATCTATGTTTTTTATTTCAGGTGGATTGTTTTTGTCAATATTTTTGTTATATATTCTCATTTTTCCACTATCAGAATATATATCAGTTGGGTTACCACATCCACTACATAGGGTAAGAGTGTGTTCTTGGTGTTGGCAGCGACTCTTATAATATTTTTTTACATCATTTTTAAAATATTTTGTTCCAATTGTAGATTTTAATTTCGTAGGTAGACGGTTAAATTCTTTCGACCATTCCATCGGCATGGTTGTAATAGTTCTTTTATTTTCAATAATTCCGTGTCGTGCTGGTTGAAAGAATGGTATTGTTTCTTCATTTCGTGTACGACCATAATTAGGCTGATAAAAGCAGCTAACTAGCTTTTCAAATTCCCATACAGGATAGGCAGTATTCAAGATTGTGTTCATTCTCGTCATATGCGTCATTCGGTGAAGGTTTTGAAAACTGAGTGAATACGATCTATATAGCAATATATATTGTGCTAGTAATTTAAATTGTGGAATTTTTCTTTTTTCGTTTTTTGTCGAGAACTTTTTATGTAATAATTTGTTTGCCTGGAATTGCCACTGTTTGTACATTGAATTTTTGAAAAACGGCATGTATGACAGACCATGGCTCAGTTTGCCATTCATAAAGGATTTTGACATTATTGATACGGATTTCGGTCCAGTGTATTTCATCATTCCCGCTATAAATCCATTGTAACGCCTCATAGATGTTGATATGTGTGCCGCATGTGGTGTAAAATTTAGCTCATTGTCTAAATGGATGCCCAGAATATTCATTGTGTTTTTTTGAACGAGTGGGATTTTGTCCATTTCAATATTATAATTTGTACGTTGATTATTTCTTGTCATTTTAATTTCTGTAAAGAAGGACTTGGAATAATTGACTTTTATATTTAGTTCTCCACAGACATCTGCAAATGATTGGGCGGCCAAATTTGCTTCAGTAATTACTTCATTGATATCGTTTCCCTTCGAGCATATTTGGTTATCATCCGCGTAGGAGAAGTTGCGAGATCCAAGCGTCAGGTCATGTGATTGGCACATTAGCAAAATGAAAAGTATGCATGAAAGGCAGGATCCTTGACCATATCCACGATCAGCATTGTCGTATGGGTCAGATTTTTTTCCAGAGATTTCCACTCTCACAGTCGGTTGAATCAAAAAGCTTCGAATTGCTCTTAATGCGGATTTGTTGAAATAATTTGACATCTTACTCATAATTAGTGGCATATCTGTTGCTCCATAGGCATTAGATAAATCACTTAATGTGATAATTCCATATTTGTTTTCACCATCGTACATCTCTTGTCTGACCGAATTCACCATCTGTCCTACGTTATGTCCTGCTCGGAAGCCAGCCATATCTTTATGAAGGATATCATTTTTTTCGGCATGTAACGATATTTGTCTGGACATTACTTTTTCTAAAATATTTGTAATGGAGCTGCATATTGAAAGAGGACGGTAGTTTTCTGCATTTGTTTTATCACCTCTTTTGTGTAGTGGGATACACCTAATTTTACGGAACTCCTCCATATATTTTCCGTTTTCTAAAAGCGAAGTAATTAATCTGGATAACATCGTCCAGTGGAGGGGGCTCATTAGAAGCAGAAGGTTTAACGAAATTCCATCTTCTCCGGTACTGAATTTAGAATTTTTATTATTTCGATATATTAATTCCAGGGATGTTAGGCTATTTGTACCACCAGGTGTAATTGGTAATTTGAATGAAAATTTATTTTCATTGTCTTCCGGCGTTTCAATTTCTGAGATATCGTTACACTTAGGGGTGTAATCATAGCTCAATTTCAAAAAGTGTTTTGCCAGGTCATCTGGGCATAAGCTTCGTGGTATCGATCTATCAGTATTGTGGTATATCGATATAAGATTCCAGTCCATTTTTTGTTCTATCGCCATATTGTTGATTCTTGCCGTCCAGTTACATCTTATAGAGTTTTGAGTCTCTTTTTTTAATTCTTTTTTTAGTTTGATCATAACGGGCATATATCGAATCGTTTTATTGTCCAAGCCGGCTTTTTTATAGGAATTGAAAGTATAAAAAATGTCAGATTCTATTTTTATACGTTTTGGTGTTTTGCGAACAGCTGCTGCTCCAGTTTTCAAAATAACAGTTTTTAAGGGTGTAATTTCTGATGCTAAATTTTTGAAAATTTTGTAAGCTTCTGTTGCTATACCAGGAGTCCAGTTTTTAATGTCGATTAGATGTTGAACTTCATTTTCTTCCTCAATCTGTGTCCTCAAAAGTTTGCTGTATGTTTCTGTTAATTTCAGCTTATTGTCAAATTTCTGATTGTTTTTTTTGCTTAACATTTTCAGATAGCGGACTTCAAATGACGGTTTTTCTTTATGTAATTTTGTTCTAATTTCTATTTGTATGTCACTTTTTTTGCTGTGTAACCAAGGAATGGAAAAGTTCCCTATTTGGTGGTCAGATATTGATAAAAATTCTTTGCGGTCACGAACATTGAATTTTGATAATTTGGTATCGTTTGTATGAATTAGCACATCTAAATAACTATGATTCCCTGATTTACATATAAAGGATGGTTTAGAAAGCCATTCGTTTGTCAGCGATGTTTTTTTGAAAATTTCGTTTACTAGTTTTTCTTTGTAACGAACTTTTCCATTTTCCACTCCATCAATGTGCCAATTCAGATCACCGACAATTATTGAACGTTTCTGGTTATCCAAGTATGTAAGAAAGTCCATATAATGTTTACAGTAATTTTCATATGTATCAAATTTGTGTTGAGCTACCATATGATTTTCGTCATTGTTTGTAGGCGAACGGTATGTTGTATAAATTGAAATTGCGTCTTCTTTTTTCGGGCCGAATTGTACGTTTAGTTTTAATATCAGGGAATCGTGTTTCGTTACTTTACAATTCTTACAAATTTGTTGATGTATAAGAAAAGCACTTGACACTTTTCCATTATCTGTATTAAAATAAATTCTATAACCATTTGGTATCTTTTGAGGATGAGTTTTCGGATTGAAAAGCATTTCTGAGATACAGAAGATGTATATATTTGGCATTTGTAAAACCAGATCCAAAAACATGTTGTTATTATCTCCCAGCATGTCGATACATCTTAAATTTACAATCGCTATATCCTGATTGGATATTTTTATTGGTTTTTCATCTATCGTTGGTTTTATTTTTTGAATTTTGAATTTATTATCTTCGATGTTTGTTTTTTTCTTTACTTTGGAATTGTCCAGCCACGTGATTGTTTTTGAAAATGGGTCAAATTTTTCCCAGACATCATTTTCTGGGTTTAGTTTTTCTTCTGTATAACATCGTTGATTTTCAATTTCTTCGTCATCGTCTTCGTAGAAGTTGTTAAAATTTGTTTCTTCTTTGTTTATATCAATTTTTTCTTCTTTATGAACTTTTTTATTATTTGGCATCACCGGATTTGATTCTAAATATTGTAGTCTTTTTGATATATCTTCATATATCTTTGATAAATTTTCAATCTCGATCTCACTTAATATAACCTCTTGATAGTCATTCCATATAGGTTTAAGAGGGTGATCTTCGTCAATTGGGACCCTCGTTTTACCACTAGATAATATCCCTGCAATTGTTGACAATATATCTGCATAAATTTCAATAGCAATTCTAACCGGCATAAGTGCATTTTTTCTGGCATTTATTACAGGATGAATTGGTTTACAGTGTATAAAACGAGAAAAATGTGCAATCTGTCGTAGCTGAGATTGGTTTAACATAGAGCATTTTACATGAATTGATTTGATAATTCCACCAAATTTTTTATTTATTTTTGAAAAATGTTTTCTTCGTAAATTTTTCATATTTGATGATTTTGATCGATGAGATTTATTTTGGACGTCAGAGTGGTTTTTGTTATATACATTTAAAGGAGATTGTTTTTTTATCTTTTTGACTTTCAATTTTTTTAAAAATTTAGGCCGGTTGCCAAAACTTCATTCTTTGTTTTCAGCAGTTGTATGTACGGCTGTTAGTTCGTCGACCTCTTTCACCTGTGAGTCAGTAAATGAGAAATCTTTCGCAACTTTTACAAAATTTTCAAGTTTTGAAATAGTCAAAGCAGTTGCATTTATATCAGTAATTTTCTCCATAACATATTTTTCTTCGTTTATGTTCATATCCAGATCGTCAACCAGGTTCTCCAGCTCAGATTGTGTAACATTTTTAGCACGTTTTTGGGCATTTTTTATGGCTGCTGCGCTTGACAAATTTTGTCCACCACTTTCGTTTTCTGAATTTTCTGTGGAATCAAGTGATGGTAAAATAGAACGTGGTCTTTTACTTATTCTTGATTGATGTAATGCACCAGAGATATTTCGGCGATCTACGTCCACTGCAAAATTATTCGGGGTATGGAACATTTCTTGACCAATTTGCGAGATCTCTTCACCTGCATCATCAAAAAATTCATCAGCACTTTCATCTTCGTTTTTAGATTGCAAAATCAAAGCATTTGGTGCACTTTTATTTGTTTCAAACAAATTTTCGGTGAGTAGGTTGAGATTCAGCTCATTATTTTGCGATCGTGTTTTACGGTCGGATTTGATGGAGGATGGCGTTGTAGATCTTCTGGAACGGTTTGAACTTCTCGTACTAACGTCATTTGACAGCTGAGAGTTAAGTGTAGATGACAGAGAAGGAGTGTCAAATTGTTTAGTTTGCCCTTCTAACGAAGTTTTTGAATGGATATTTTTCAAAGGTGTCACAGATTTCGATTTGGAGGTTTTCAATCTTTTTATTTGAGCTTGGTTCGGGTCTTTAAATTCTTTATGGGGTGTGGAGGAGCTCGAATGCAAAGTTGATTTTGCATAATTGTAAGAATTTTGATGACGTGATCTTACAGAACTTCTGACAGAATTTTGGAAGGATACGTCAATTAAATTTGTCATTTCTGCTTCTGAAACTGGATTTGAATCTTGCGTTACATCATCAGGATTAGCAAGCTGGAGTTGGTGCTCGACGTGTGATTGGTTTGCAATATTTTCAGAATTTTTTGCGGGAAAAGAAGAAGACGCAAATTTTGATTGAGCAGGATTAGCAACTTTTGGCGGGGTTTCGCTTACTCTTCGACGGTATGGGTCAGCTGCCCGAGCGATTACTGCATTTCGAATCGACCCAATTTCTCGACCAATTCCATTTTGTTCATCTTTTATTTTTTTAATTACTTCATGTTCTCGATGAGCAATAAATTTTTGCATGGTCCTTGGAACTTCCGAAATATCATATCCATAGGTTTTCATGGCAACACCGGATTGGTATTCATCATCTGTAGTTCTCCAGTGACGTAACCAGGAATTGTAATCGGCTGTTGAGCCATTATAATTCTTTGTGATTAATAGGCTGTCATGGCAAAAATCTGGCTCTGGTAGCGGCGGCATTTGTTGTTTTGCACCATTTATAGTTCCAAATATAAAACGTGTGTGAGCGAGTCTGTTTAGGTTATGATTAAAATCATAAATATAGTCAAACATATCCCCCAGAGCAACAGATTGGTTTTGTTCAATTACATACTCATTTTTCATGAGTTGCTTATTGTATGTGCGCCGTATAGACATCGAAAAATGTAATAATTCCAATTCTTTGAAATCGTAGATTGGGTCCATTGGATGTAAATATTCACGAAATTTTCTTATACAGAAAATGTAGGCTCTCAGGTTGACGCAATAAAGTGTAAATGTGCTAAACTCAATATCTCGTCCATAACTCAATTCGTCTTGGATACACGCAATTCTTATATCGTTATAAAAACGATCACGATTTCTTCCCAACGGAATTTCAAGAATAAGGGTGAGAGGGTCAGTTCTTGAAACCCCAATTTTGACTTGTTGACACATTTCTTCAATTGATATAGTGTTTTCTTCGTCAGGCCAAGTTTGCCAAATAGTTGGGGTACGGATAAAATCTTCAGAAAGGGCGTCATGAGCTGGGTATCTACCCGAAACCATGTTCATCCCAGTTAATCGAGGATATTGTTTAGGGCCATTTTGACGCTTCGTTTTTGGTTGGATTATTGTGGTACGTTTTGGAGGTCCAAGTTCCTTGTACTTTTTAACAACTTCTGATAAAATTTGGGTATGCGGAAGTACCTGATTTTCATCTATTTCCGGTTCACGCACGCTACTGCTGTTACTGAGATCCATATTTTATAACTAATCCTTACTTCTTATAAAATAATTTGATGTATTTCTCTCAAAGTTACAGCCTTTCTTGGGTGATTGTATCAAAAAATACAGCTCCTTGAGTATTGCACTCACAGCTTCTTCTTAGTTTCTGATTCAGTCGGTGTCTCTTTTTATTGGTGTTTATATAAAAAATAAAATAATTTTTATTTTTTGCTCCGTGCGTGTCGCGCGCGAAAACCGAATGACGCTTGCATGTACGGTATATTCTTGGTTTGAAAATATAATCCACCTAGTTGCCAATTTTTATCGGCTGGAATCACCTAAATGACAATTTTTATTTTGCAAGTAAAAACATACTGTACAGTATGTACTTTTTTTACTTGCGAAGTGAAAATTGTCCTTTAGCTAATTACGGCCAATTAAAAACGGTAACTAGGTGGATTTAATTGTTCTCATTAACGGTTAACCCTAAGGATAATATGATCTTTCCCCCCGATATCCCTTTATTGCCCTCTGGCCTTTATTTGGGCCCTCAAAAAGCGGGGGGGGGAAAAACGACGCGACGTTTGAAAACGAGTTATCCGATATAGTTCGAAG
>SCLH01002138.1:45316-61404 GCA_004367855.1 Oikopleura vanhoeffeni
TAAATCAAGGCAAGGTTTCATTGTATAATATATGTGAAAACAAAAAAAAGTTTTCGAGCGGATTTCGAGAAATTTTGATTTGAGTGACTTTAAAACAAGGTTTTAGACGTTATCTACTGTATTTTTAGAGAAGAATCAAATAACAAAAAAAAAATCATTTGCGTACTGTATCAACGGTGAGTCCTACGTAAAATAAATGATATTCATAATAAATGGTCCGAAATATTTTATCGAAAGTGTTTACTGGTTTTTTATCCCTAGCGCGCCACCTGGTGGTTTCTGGACCGCGAGGACATGTCCATTGTCATTTTTTTTGCTTAATTAACTATTGGTCAAAATTTCAGAGAATTTAATTTCGCGAGGGGGACTCCCTTAAGCAATAAATCGCTTTTCAATCAACTCCTCATAAAATTTGAACCTTGTATCCGAAAAATTTTTAGAAAATATTTTTAGATTCACATTGTTGAATTTTTAAATTTATCAGAAGGAGAAGTTTCTGCGATCATTTTTACCACAATTTTTGGCTGATTTGAAATGGCTTTAGCCTTTCAGAAGGCTATTTGCCTCGGAGGGTTCAAGTCAATCCGGCTGTGCAGAGCCGTACGGGCGGCCGAGAGTTAATACTGTCGTGATATAATAATATAAAAAAGGCAAGCGTAGCCTTGCCTTTTTTATAGTTTATATCAATAGTTGAATCATTTTCTTATCTATTTTCCAATCTAAATTCTTCTTTTTTCACAAATTTTTTGACTTCGTCAACTTTGTCCTATGGAATCAAGTCGAGGGGGGGCTAAAAAGTTGACACTTTTTCAAGGGTTTTCTGAAGCGAAAAGCTCAGTTTATTAGTTAAGTCTTAAATTGCTTTACGGGAAACCCATAGACGACATTTAGAAACGTTTTTTGCATTTAACTAAAAAAGCTTGATAAAGAAATTTTATTAAGTTAATTTGAGATCTGTTTAACCGGAGTATATACCGGAATGTAGTTTTTCGTAGGTTCGAATCGCGATGGGCCCTAAATTTTTTTCGTAAAATTAGCCGGAAAGTTAAATCTGTATGTGTGATTCTTCTTATACCATATCGTCTACACATTTACTCCTTGACCTATATTTTTAATGAATTCTTGAAGAAAAAAACGACTTTTTTTTTTTTCAATTTTATACTGAAAATCTCTATATCCCTTTATACTTTTTGGTTAGAATGCGTAGCAACAACGTTAAAATCACACGTTAAAAAGAGTGGTGGCTACGCATTTTAACCAAAAAGTGATAAAGGGGTATATATAAGAGATTTCCGGTTACCGGTAGTCCGATGAATGAGACAAAATTTCTCTATTGAGCTTTTTTAGGTGGCAGTATTGAGAAATCGCTATATTTTGATCACGTGACGACCAAAATGTTCTCCTGTAATTTTTGTCCATTTTCCCATATATTACTAACCTCCAAGAAATTTCGAAACAACCCACCCATTATTTCAATTAGTCGATATTAATGATGGACAGTCTAACTATGTTTGTTTCTGAAACACTCTCGTGCAGGTAGGTTTATAATTTTGATGAAAAAATCACAATTTTTCATAAAAAATGGCTATTTTCCCTATAAAAACAGATCAGTACACTTCTGATATTAATTCTGGGTCAATATACTAATCAAGTGACCCTGTGGACAACATTTAATTGCTCGCAATAAATACGCAAACCCAGCATTAAACGAACCACTGCTAGAAAAATGGACCTACAGGAACCAGTACAAAAAAGAGACTATGCTCGAAAGAAAATCAGAATATAAAGAAAAACGAATAAAAGCGGAACGGGTAGAAAAGATCAGAGGATTAGGAAACTTCCGAGGCAGAGGAACTCGAGGAAATAACAGAGGAGGACGATAAAAACAAATCAAAGAATAAAATCGACATATAAAGTAAGTTAGCAAATACATCAAACTTACGAGTATATTAGTGTAATATGACCCCTAGTGGTGTCTTTTTTTGGTTTTTGGGACGTTAATCAATTACCTATTAGTCACTAATTTCGCCACGCCAGAAATTACGTAACAACGGGTGTCACTAATTTAAGGGGTTGCAAGAAATTACGTAACAAATAGTCACAGACGAATATTCTCGTAACGTCAGATGACATAACACCCCCGCTCTCGGTCACGTGACCACAGAGGGGATAGGAGGGCCCTAGATACACACCGGCCCACTCTTGAAAAGATTTTCCCAGTAAACGGGACTGGTAAGTTGAGAGACCGGTTTTATATTTAGGATTAAGGAGAGATTTAGGATTAAGAGATAAGCCGGGGTTTAAGAAGACGACTTATGATAATGAGAGAAAAACCTATTCAGGTTCAGCCCTTAAGGGGTGTAGAGTTTCAGTTAACTAACCTATTACTATTTTAGGTTTTTGTATCTGATTGGTGCCAGATTTTCGGACGTGCTCAATATCCAGGAAGCTGGGCGGAACTTGGGGCTGCTTCAATTACGACTCAACCACCAGGCGTTACTACGGTGATAAACTGCCCACCTACCTTTTTACCTGTACTGCCAGTAACCAAATAAAACATTCTGGACAAACTAACCAAAACTTGTAATATTATCAGAGTCAGGGGATTTAGTAGCAGCATAAGGCCGGATTTTCAGGCACCTTTTATCGTGGTGTCATGAAGTGAAGAACAAACCTACGCCAAAATTAAATTTTCAAAAAGTGACAAGCTTTGACCTTGACACTCGGTGTTTACCGAAATTGCGGTTGCCTCATCAGGCTGAACCTAGAAAATTTGTTTTAATCGAAGGTTATCCAGAAAAATTTTGCTCGTTTAATTTGTCTTCAAAATAAAATTTTTTATCGAATTTATATGCCATATCAAAAAAAAAGCGTGAGTTGGTAAGATACGAAAATTTCGAACATTTTGAAAGAAAAAAGTTTCAAAATTAGTTATAATAGACGGAAATTTTTTTTCCAAACATCATTATAATTATAATTCTGAAAATTTTTTGACCAATCAGAAATAAGCAAAAACCAGCATGAACGGCTATTTAAACCCATTAGGCGGTATGCCGAGCAGCCATGATGGCAAAATTGCGGCGGCCACGTACAACAAAAACAATATGTACAAAATTGATACCAATCGCCTAGCCCTAGGAGATTACCGTAACATGGCGGCTTCTATGATTAAAATAGAAGCGGACGTAGCCAAAGCTTTACGGGACGAAAAAGTAGTAACCAGCTTAAACTGGAAAACTTTACCATTTAAATGGAACCCAGCGGCCTACGGCCGATTCGATGGGATCCCAGAAAAAGACCCCACATTGGGGCAACCCAGCAGTTTAGAAGAATTTAATGAATTTTCCCAAAACGGGCGGTACGAAGCAACCGAAATTCATGACCTTAAAGCGACCTTAATTGAATACGCAACAAAAGGTTTAGGAGGAGAAAGAGCCATTCTTAACTCCCAGGAGGCTAACGGCGAGAAATGCGAAAGGACAAAAATGGTATGGGTCCTCGTATCCACAAAAAATTTCAGCTGCGAGTTGGCAGAAACTAGGAAAAGATACCAAACCTTTTTTAAGGGTATGGAAACTGACGAAACGTTTGATATTTTTCATCACCCAGATGAGCTAAAAGAACGTAGAAAGGTTTTAGCCACAGTCTCCAGACTGATTAGCGCGGTACTTAGTGACCAAGGGTTAACCCAATTTAATCGGGGGGCAATAAATAACTGGGACACCCTTAATAAAATGTATTTTAACATTAGGGATAATTTTATCCAGGAACCCAGTATTATGAAACTATTTGGGCTCATGAAAAGTGTTCCAACACTAGTAAGGTTAGGTATTAGAAAACAAAGTTTAGCAGTTGCAGTACGGGAGGCAATAACCCCATTTTTTAAAAAACACAGCCGAATTTTTCTCGACGAAAATGAAGGCGAAAATATAATATTTTCTGGGCTAGACAAAATGTCACCTGTCATGAATATGCTAATTATGCTCAACATTTGTTTCACAGAAACACACGCCGTTATGGAGCAATTAGTAATTGAGATAGCCAAACGTAAAGATATTACGGTGGAGGAGGTTTCCCTCAAAGATTTTTTAAGTGAAAAACGATATATTTATAAAACGTTAAACGCTAAAGATGGGGCAACGAAAGATTTTATGATATCAACTTGGGAAATGTCATACAGCAATGATAAAGAAAACCCAGGTAACCAATATGGTAAAGATCTAGATATCATTAAGTCCCATCACGAAAAAATAAAAAACGACTCGTACAAAGAAAAAATCCGATCCGTTAAAGAAATCGAGGAATCGGATGACGAAGAAACGTTTTTCAAAGTGGAAATACAATCAGAAGAAGAAGGTGAGTATTACCGATTTAATGATTTTCCAAAGAAGTTTAAAAAAGGTTTCAACGGTAAAGTTTCAGGACCATATAAGAAAGCAAACGGTGTTTTTAAACCGGCCTTTAAACGAAAACCCGGAGGAAATAATTACCCGGATAGAAAAACCGGAAAACCGGCACCTTTTAAAAAACAGTCGTTCCCAAAAAACTGGAAAGACAAACGAGCTAATTTCAAGAAAATAGCCAATAATTTTGACAAATTTGGCAAAAACAAATTTAACCAACTAGGTGGTGAACACTTTAATTTGGTACTCACGACTTTACATTCGGTTTTAGCAGCGACAGAAATTCAGGAGGAAAATGAGGATAGCGAACCGGAAGACATCAATTCCCTGTATGCTATGGTAAACGACGGACTCACAATCAACGATGGATTGAATTTTGCAAACGACGGTAAGAAATTAAACTCATTTTCTGTACCCGACCTAAACAGTTTTTTCAGACTAGAAACAAATAAAGACGAAGAAAGAAAACCGAAAGAAACTACCGATAAAACTTTACTGCTTTTTATGAACGAAAGTGAAATAAAACTTTATCTATCAAAAATCTCCACAATGCCTAATTTACTTCGCACAGGAATAACATTAGAAATTTTTGACAAAAATTTGAAGCAAATTCAGCAGGCAACGATTGTACTAGATTCGGGCGCCACGAGTACGCTAATCCATGAAAACCTTTTAACCCATATGAAAAATTTGACCAAAACTAAAATGCAAATTAAACCTGCGGTAGGAGCCGCCGGGGGGCAAATTGAATTATGTCAATATAAAGCGTCATTTGAAATGGAATTATCAAACTATACCCTCAAGGTTGAGGACGCAGTAGTAACTAGGTCAGGACCTGTAACAACCATGCTCTTTGGAGCACCTGATTTAATCCGAAACGGGTGGATTTGTGATTGTAGCGATAAAAAACATCCCATAGTTCATTTCGGAAAAATAGAAGTTAAAAGTCAGGACCGCGTTTTTACAGAAACAAAATTTAACGATTATAAGGAACAAATTTTGAGTGTTAAAACTAGCGAAATAAGTCCCCCGAAAGTACATTCTAAATCACTTGCTGAGTCAGTAAAAAATAACTGCAGTAGTGACGAGGATACGCATAATGTGATCACGAAAAATGAGCTCTGGAAAAACCCAGACTCAAAAGCAACATTTTGGCACGAAATCGAAATTTTAAGGAATAAATTTCTTAACGAATTTACAGACCAAGATGTCAAAATAGACCCGAATAATGAAATTAAACGTATGAATAGGCCAGAAGATCTAACCATTGTCGCAGACTTAAGAAAAGTAATCGAAAAACATAAAAATATGTTCAACGGTATAGTGGGTTCGGTAGAAAATAAAGAATATATGGTCTACGGTAAAATTGAAGGCAAAATGTCAAATAGGAAAGTACCAAATTACATAAATAAAATGCCTAAAGATATTTTTGAAGCGACAATAGCCAAATTTAATGGGGAAATTGCAAATGGTATTTTAATTCCCCTACCCAGCGACATGGAGGCAGCAAATATATTAAATTGCTTTGCAGTCGGTAAAAAGAATGAGGTGGGCGAAATGGTCCTAAATACGCAATCAGCGCGAATTGTGCTAGACTGTTCGAAAGGGTTAAATGAAAATACAATTTTCAAAGCGACGCAATCAGATGGTATAAAAGAAACTGTAGATATTGCAGTAAAACATAGTCTAAAAGGCTATATAGGCAAATTAGATATCTCACAAATGTTCTACTGTTTCCACCTACACAGAAGTCTGTGGAAATATTTTGTCATAGAACACCCCCAGTACGGAAAATTTTGTTACAGAAGATTACCTATGGGGTGGGCAATTTCACCACAAGTCGTACGCGAGTTCATGATGAAAATTTTATACAAATTTAAGGACCATACTAGGAGATATCTCGATGATATTTTACTATTCAGTAATTCCAAAGTAGAATTTGTGGATCTTTTAGAT
Organism: Oikopleura vanhoeffeni; assembly: GCA_004367855.1. Lineage (NCBI taxonomy): Eukaryota > Metazoa > Chordata > Appendicularia > Copelata > Oikopleuridae > Oikopleura > Oikopleura vanhoeffeni. The sequence continues at coordinate 51,676 of SCLH01002138.1, forward strand.
AAGGTCTTGACAACCCTCGAAATTACAGGTTTTAAACTCAAAGGTAGTAAAATGTCATTACTAGGCACAAGTTTAGACCTATTAGGAAAAAAGATCGAAAATGGCCAAATTTTAGCATCCGCCCACGCAGTAAATGACCTACGATCGCTAAACAGTGAAACTATTAAGACCAAGCAAAAATTAAAAAGTTTTCTAGGAATCGCAGCATACATATCAGAACACATTCCCCACCAGGCTACACTGTTCGCAAAACTTCGTAAAGAAAGTATAGGCACAAACAGTCAGCCTGTAATCTGGACGGAAGAATTAAAAAAGTCTCTCGAAACAATCCACAAAAAACTAGACAACTTAATGAAAATTTGCCCAGTAGACCCAAGTAAAGAAATTTACGGGGTTTTTGATAGCTCATATCTTTGCAATGCAGCCTTTTTCTACCAAAAATCAGAAACCGGAGCAAAACGGTGGATTAAAATATTTTCTAGAAGAAGAAGTGATGTAGATAATAAATTTCGGCCATCAAGTTGCCTAATCGAATTAACAGGAATATTAGCCGGAATGCTAGCGGCAAGTGTAGAATTAGAACGCACAGACAAACCCATTATAATCAGCACAGATTCTAAATCTGTAGCAGATTTATATAAAAAATTAAGAACTATTGGAATACCATCCCAAGATAGAAAAATTAATGAAGCATTTGCGAAATTAAGTTATTTTAATTACGAAATTAATTACGTAAGTGCCCAGCACATTTCTATATCACTAGCAGATATCATATCACGGACCCCAGGTGCGTCAAAAAGCTGCAAAGGATGCCCGGTGTGTGACGCAGTCAATTCAGACAGCGGATCGTTTTTTAACAGTTTGAGTACTTTGAGTAAAAAACTGGGAGAGACAAATTTTGAAACGGAAGTTACACCTACCGTATCATATGAAAATTTTTTATCATTACAAAATGAAGTATTAAACAAGGGACTAAATGAGGAGGAATGTTACCCATACACAGACAACGGGTGGCAAAACACCCTCAAGCCCAAAACTGACCTAGCCCAATTTAGGAGCGAAATTTCGTTACATTATATGGCCCGAATAGGCCGAAAAGAAATAAATATGACCATGAAATTAAATGACATTTTGGGGGATTTAGATTTAATGAGTGAATGGCAAACCCAAGACAAAAATTTCAGAATAGCAATCGAATGCTTACAACAAGGCCGAGACCCACCTAATAAAAATTTACCGGTCAGAACCTTACTTACAAGTAAAGAATGTTTTTTAGATAACGGGCTTTTAGTCCGAACTATTAAAACAGAAGTCGACCAAAAATTTACAAAAATTTTGTTACCCGAAAAATTTAATACGCAAATCGTGGTAGCAGCCCATAATACATATGGTTGCGGCTCAAAGTCTAGACTCGAAAAAGAGGTAACAAGACTTTTCGAGTGCCCAAAGGTTAAAGAACAGGTGGACATTTTTTCATCAAAATGTAGGGGGTGTATTCAATTACGGCGTACACCAAAACCATTAAGGGAAATGAGAAATTTTGATGAAGAAACAAAGTCGGTTAAACGTATAGGACAAAGGATTCTGGCAGACGAAATGCACAGAACAGTTCCCAAACCTATGGAGGAAGGGAAAATAACAAGGTCCAACCTGGCCGATACCAGTTCAGTAAAAGTATTTTTTGCTTCTGAATTTTTAACAAGAATGTGCTACGCCCACGTCATTACAGGAAATTTAACAGCAGAAAAGCTGAAAAAGATGCTTTTTGAAGTCAGAAATATTCTGGCCATAACGGAAAATGATGATTGCGTAATAGCTATCAGGATGGACGGGGCGTCGACACACGGAAGCCTAGTCAAAGACGAGGACTTAAAAAAGGCAGGAATCAAAATTATTTTGCGACAAAAGAACACGCCTACAAAAAACGATTTGGCACCCTTAGATAGCAGAATGCGAGTTTTCGGCGAATTTCTCACAAACGAACTGGGAAAGCCAGGAATCGACAAAACTCTAGCAGTAGCGAATGCGGTCAGAAAATGCAACCAAACAATTTCTGCAGAAGGATACAGACCCTGTGAACTTTTCTCTGGAAGACTAATGGACACTGGAGAACAATTCAAAGTACCAATAGAAACTTTAAAAGATAAAACAATAGAAGTCAGAGAAGGGGCTAGAAGGTCAATGATGAAACGACGAGAACTTACGTGCAAATACAGGCCAATCACATTCGTCAAATTCACACCAGGAATGCTATACACCAATAGAAGAAAAATGCCAATAAAAATAGGGGATATGGTACTTATAGACGACTGTGATAGAAAAAACAACACAAGGCCATTTTTCGAGGTAGTATCCACTGAAAATTTTAAAGAGGGCATAGATTGGCAAAACCACCAGGTGGCCACAAAGCGGGTAGGCACAAATTCGAATAAAATCCACATTTGGGATATGTCGTTCATAAGGGAGGTTTGTGAAAAAGAGGGCAAAGAGAGTAATGAAATAATGCACAAATTACTTGAACAAGAAAAAATTGAAGACTTATACATGATGAGAGAGAACTCATCAAGTTTTCAACGATCCTTTTACGATTGAAATTAAAATTTTTTTTTGAAAAAATAAAAACAAAAATATTTTGTGAAGGGATACACCCCGTGAAGTCGTAAGGTTACAAAACCAAAATAAAATTTTTTTCTGTTAAACAAAGCCAAATCGATCATATCTAACAATTCTACTATTTAGAATTTATCGAGATGAGCCGATCATTTATTGAAAATGAAACAACAGTGAGCGATTTCAACATGAAGATAATGTATCCAGACCTCTTTGCAAAAATTTCAAACGACAATACTCTGTTCGTATTCCTCGAATCATGCTTCAACGAAAAGACGGATAAGGAAGGGGATTTGTGGATCATCCCAAGATCAAATTTGGAGGATTTTAAAAAGGTAAAATAAAAATTTTTTTTTCACACAAAATAAAGCCTACAAAATTCGAGTAATCTAATGTAAAATTTTAAGACAATAATAAAATTTGACGATCTCCTACATTTCGAAGAAGCAACCTTGGCTACGATATTGGAACTTGAAGGTGTCAATTTCATAAATTCAACCGGAAACACTACAGAGCAGCAGTATTGGCTCACAATGATGAACTACGCCACAAATGAGCGGGAACCAGAAAGACAATTTTGTCTGATTTCGAAAGATTTGGCAAAAAACATCCGGGAATATCGAAAACAAAGTGACCAAGAAAGAAATTTAATGGCAGAACTAACCACAACCGAATTACGAATGAATGAAATTAAAATAGAACTAGACAGAATTAACCACAACCGGGAGGAAAACGTCAACTACGAGGGAAATAACGTAGAAATATTCCCCGACGAGAAAACAACCGGAAAAGCAGAACTAGAGAAAGCAGTCGAAGTGTTATCCGAACTCGAAAGAGTAGTAGAAGAATTATCTGAAGAAATAGACTTGGAAGGAGAAAAATACAAAATCGTCTACAAATGTAAAGGTGAGAACAAAATTTTACTTAAATTTCCCCTAGCCAAAGACAAAATACCCTGAATACAGTTTATTTTACGTTTATTTTAAGAATAGAACGTAAATTACGAATGGAAAGATCATGGGAAAAAATTCTGCGAAAATTTGCTCTGTTTTGGATACAAATTTTATAATAAAAGTCTTATATAAAACCAAGACAAAATTTAAAACAAAATTTTGTCATAATTAAAGCAGGTTTCATCAGTACCCAATCAGAGAGCAGGACCAGATATAAAATCTCGACAGCGTTTGGTATGTACACCACACGCCCACACAACCAATCGGTGCGACGCACGTGGTTAGGCTAGGCTCACATTCTGGAAAAAATTCAGTTGGCAAGAAATCAACGACGAAGTCAGAGCCAAAATATTTTTATTAAATAAAATTCTTTTTTCCAAGAAGTTCTGCACAAATAAAAACCGCATATAATCCACAAGTAAGTGAGACCAGAGGGTCAGAGATTTTATTAATTAGAAATGACCAAAAACTTTCAAAATAACCGGATAGACGAAAATTTTAGATTTTTTTTCATATATTTTTTATGTTGTTTTCCAATTCAAATAATGTGTTCATACGGAATGTAAAGATCCCTGTTCCTGCCAAATTTGAAAATAAAAATCGTCCTGCATGCTGCCAAAAACATAACTAGCTACCAAAAATTTAAGAAAAGGGGGAAAAAAGGCCAAAGGTGCTGAAAAATTTTTAAACTTTTTCAAACTAAAATTTTTTTTAATATATTTTTCATTTTCATTTTGACAATAGAAAGACAGAAAGTGCTGCCAATTTTGACAAATTGTATTTTATAATATTTTCCCAGAAATAATAAAGTAATGCCAAAAGATCTGCCAAATTTAAGAATTTTTTCTCTCCAAAATAAAATATTTTGAACATGTTTCGTAAAAAGAAGGCCAGCTACTTTGGCGTAATTTGATCACTATTTGTTTACTTTCACAAAAACCTTATGAATAATTTTTTAATTTAATATATTTTTACATACTTTTTAAACGTAAATATTTTATTGGTGAATCTTTTGTAGCATAAAATATTTTTAAAATTTTTTCTCTTTTCGACTAGGCGCTGACTGGAAAATTTTTTTCGCCGCAATTGTTGTTTTACACCGTTGAATATTTTTAAGGGATTTTATCCATTTTTACATCTATTTTTATAATAAAATTTTGAAATTTTCCTTTTATCCAGCTGTTTGCACATGGCATTATTGCTGATGAGCATGAGTCCTGGAACCAAATTGGCATGCAAATCATGCAGATGCTAATATTTTGAGTTAATTTTTGTTTGGGAAAAATGTTTGAGGATTGACGTCAAAAAAAAATTTTGTTTTAATTATTGACTTTTTTAACTTACTCGCCTGATTCCCTACATGGGACGTTCGCATTCTTTCCCGTCTTTGTTTGATCGTCTTTTATTCTCGTTAGGTTCGCAAATATGTGTTCCTGGTGGCGCACGATGATACTGTTGTCGTTTCCGGGTTTGTAGTGTAGGATAAGTTTATGAACGTTGCCTTTTTTCGGTTTCTAGCTCCTCGAATGGTTCCAATTTTTGCGTCAACTTTAACCACTTCTTTTGTTATCTGTCACTAAAATAAACGTCAATTAAAATTAAATTTGAAAATTTTGGCAGCCCTTTTGGCCTTATTGACGCATTTATACAAAAAAATGGTAGCTTTTTGATAGCTTTTCTGTTTTATAAGGAAAATAATTTAAAAATTTCTGCAGCACTTTTCACCTTTTTATAATTTTAATGTGAAAAAAATTTTTATTTTATGGTATTTGTCAAAAAATATTAATAATTTTTCAGCAATTTTGCTTTTGTGTCGCTTTTCGAAAAAAAACACTGTTTTATACAGTGTTTTTATTAAAAATTGGCAGCACCTTTGGCCTTCATTAACGTTCTTGTAGCCTTTGGCTGTTTTCTATTCAGTCTTTTGTCTGGAGAGAAAAAATTTGAAAAATTGCAAGCACCTTTGCCTTTTTAACCTTTTTTGTGAAAAATAATGTTGTTCTTATTATAACATTTGCTGTTGCTTAGATTCTTGATCCAAATTGTGCAGTTAATTCATTTGGTTTTTATATTAAAGGGGAAAAAATACGATTTTATTTTGTTCTGTGGAGAAAATAAATTGGAAAAAATTGGCAGCACTTTGCCTTTTATTAATATTTTTCCCTGAAAAAAAAAGTGTTTTTATAGTGGGTTGTTGCGATAAAAAAAATTGAAAAAATTGCAGCCACTTTTTGGCTTTTTAACGGTTTTGAGGAAAAAATTTGTTCTTTGTAGGCATTTGGCTGTTTTGCTGGATTATTACATCCCAAAATTGGCAGTACCTATTTGGTCTTTTATAATTTATGAGATAACGATATTGTAGTTTGTGTCGTTTTAAGGAATGAAATCTTTGATATTGAACAAAAAAATCTTTTATCAGCTTTATTATTTACCGTGTTTGCCTACATAATTTTTATTATTACTGTCATGTTTAAGATCCGGATTGTTCCCAGTTTTGAGCGCCAAAATGTATAATTCCATTTGTAATCTGTTTGGGCGAGTTCTGATGTTTAAAATTTTTGATCCCTAAAAATTTTGAGCTTGCCCCGGTGTTTCTAATTAATTTTAATCTCTGACCATCTGGTCTGCTCTTAATGATGTAGTTTGGGCTGGACGTGTACTTTGTTGGGAAATTTTTGACTTGGTTTTTGTGTCCAATAAAAATGACAAAAAAAATAAAATTTATTTTGGGCCCTGACTTCCGGTTGTGATTTTAGTGCCAACCTGAGTTTTCCCAAAAATGTGAGCTAGCCTAACACGGTCGTCGCACTCGATTGGCGCGTAGGCCGAACGTTGGTACATTCAACCCACTTATGTCTGACCCCTACTCCTCTGATTGGCTTGTGATTAAACCTGCTATACGTTAGGACATTATTTTAGCAATTTTCAAATTTTATTTAACAAACAGGATCCAATTTGCACAATTTAAGCAGTAAATCTTTGAAGTTGCCTCATCCGTCGTATGCACGTTTTCTATTCTTAAAATAAACGCGTCAATATAATCATATATTTCCTAAACATATCTACAGATTGAGTAACTTTTTATTTTAAAATGAACCAATATTTTTCCGACTAACAAATTTTATTAATAACGCTTAATATTTGCCATTAAAAAATGAGGAATTTTAATAAATTTGCCTAAATTGAGATGATTTTTAACTTTTAGTAAATAGTATTGTTTATCAAAATTAAGTTATACAATTCCCCCTTTTTGTTTGTAGATGATTCTGTATTTTTCTCATTTAAATCACTCTTCTGACAGTTCTTTCGTTTCTTCTTTTAATTGCTCGCCGGGGTAATTTTTCCTACTGAATTTTCCAATGAACGGTTGTATTTGTCATAGCTCGCGTTTCCCCCCGATTTTCTGTTATTTTAATTTAGTTCTTTTTATTTCGTCATTCGGAAATTGGGCCGAAGTCAGTTCTGCGATTTAAGTCCTTTTTCTTGGATTGTTTGTTGCTGGGCGCCATTATGTTCTTTTGTTAAATCCTTGGAGATCAGACAAAATTGTTTTTTTCTTGTTTCACGCTGCATTTGTGCGCGTAGTTCTCATCAGTAGAGCCAAATATTGGCTGCTCTGTAGTTTTTGCCCTGAGAGTTTATTCAAATTCAAGCGCCTGGAAAAGTTCAATATATCGTAGCGAGCGATGTTCTTCTTCAATGGAGGAGGTCGCGAATTTTAAATGATTGGTCTAACAAGAAAATGTTTATTATAAAAATGTCATTTTAATTATGTTTTTTGTTTTTCAAATTGTTTGGGTGCGAAGTAAATCTTAATTACCTTTAAATTCCTCCAAGTTTTGATCTTGGGATTACTCCACAGTTTTCCGTGCTTTCGTTGGTCTTGTCGTTGAGAGCATGATTCAAAAAATACGAAAAGTAATTGTCGTTGGTGCTTTTCGCGAAAAGGTCTGGTTGCATTATTTTCATTTCGAAATCCTCCTGTGAAATTGTTCGGTCTCAAATGTGCGATCGCTCATGTTGGTAATTCTAACCATTTGAATTTGTTAATATGGTCGATAGGGTACTTCAACAGTGTATATAAACGTAATTCCTCACGCAAAAATGTAACCTTGCGGTGGCAAGGGGTGTCTCCATTCTCAAATATCTATTTTATTCGTAAAAGGATCTTTGAAAACTCAGAATTTTCTCTCTCATCATATAGAGTTTTTCTATTTTTTCTTCTCGCACAATTTGTGCAAAATTTCACTATTTTGACCCTCGTTTTCGCATACCTCCCTTATGAACGCATATCCCAAATGTAGATTTTTTTGAATTTGTGCCCACCCTTTTTGTGGCCACCTGGTGGTTTGTGCCAATCTATCCCTCTAAAATTTTCGGTGATACTATTCAAAAATGGTCTCCGTTGTTTGTTTTTGTCCATCAGTCGTTAGTACCTATATCCCAATTTTATAGGCATTTTTCTTCATTTTGTATAGTCATACCTGGGTTGTTTTGACGAAAGTTTATTGGTCCTATTTACGGTAAGTCTGCTCGTTTCATCATTGACCTTTCTCGCCTTCCCTGACTTCTATTGTTTTCTTTTTAGATTTCTATTGGTACTTGAATTGTTCTCCTGTGTCCATTAGTTCCGGGGAAAACAGTTCACGGTCTACTATCTCGCTGAAATTGTTTTGGTTGCATTTCTTAACGCTTTCGGCTACTTGCGAGATGTTTGTCGATATCCTGGCTTTCCGAGTTCATGTTAAAAATTCGCCGAATACTCGCATTCTGCTTCTAGGGGCCAAATCATTTTTGTGGGCGTATTTTTTTGTCTAAAATTATTTGATTCCTGCCTTTTTAGTCTTCATCTGACTAGCTTCCGTGTGTCGACGCCCCGTCATGCGTACTAGCTATTACGCAGATCGTCGTTTTCTGTTATGCGAGTGTTTTGTACTTCGAATACATTTTTAGTTTTTCTGGCTGTAAGATTTCCTGTGATACGTGGCTAGCCATTCTGTAAAATTCTGAGAGCAAAAAACTTTACAGAACTGTATCTGCATTGTTGGATCTGTTTTATTTTCCCTCCTCCATTGGTTTAGGGACAGTTCTGTGCATTTCATCTGCCAGATCTTTGTCCGATTTTTTGTACCTGACTTTAGTTTCTCATCAAAATTCCTATTTCCTCGTAATGGTTTAGGCGTGTCGTTAATTGTATACACCCACATTTTGATGAAAATGTCCACCTGTCTTTAACCTTTGGGCACTCGAAAAGTCTTGTTACCTCTTTTTCGAGTCTGACTTTGACCCGCAGCCTAGTGTTAGTTGTGGCTGCTACACTATTGGTATTAAATTTTTCGGTAAAAAAATTTTGTAAATTTTTGGTCGACTTCTGATTTTATGTTCGACATAGAACCGTATCAAAAAAACATTCTTTACTGGTAATAATGTCTACCGGTAAATTTTTTTGTTAGGGGGGTCGCGTTTTGTTTAAACATCTATCGCTATTTCTGAAATTTTGTCTGGATTTTGCCATTCACTCATTAAGTTAGTTCCTAAATGTCATTTAGTTTCATTGAATGTTTATTTCTTTCGGCCTATTACGGGCCATGTAATGTAAGAATCATTCGAAATTGGGCCAGTTCTGTTTGGGTTGAAGTTTTTGCCACCCTTATCTGTTAGGTAACATTCCTCCTCATTTAGCCTTGTTAGTACATTCTTTTTGGAGATGATAAAAATGTTCGTACGATACGTTGGTAGTGAGTCATTTCAAAATTTTTTCCCGGTTTTTTACTATGTACTTAAGTGGTTAAAAATGACCGTATCTGAATTATCTGCGTCACGCCACTGGGCATGCCTTTTGCACTTTTGGATGGCTGCCGGTGTTCTTGAATTATTCTGCTAAGATATCGAAATGTGCTGGCATACAATAATTTATTCGTAATTAAAATACTTAATTTTGCAAATGCTTCATTAATTTTCTATCTTGGATGGTATACCGATAGTTTTATAATTTTTTTATATATGTCTGCCACGGATTTTGAATCTGTGCTTGAATATATGGTTTTATGTCGTTCTAATTCTACACTTGCTGCTAGCATCCGGCCAAAATACTGTAATCGATAAGGCAACTGATGGCCGAAATTTATTATCGACGGCTCACTTCTTCTTCTTGAAAAATTTATTT
>SCLH01002139.1:0-15833 GCA_004367855.1 Oikopleura vanhoeffeni
TGACAATGCAACTAAAATTAGCTTCCTATAACTTATGAGTCTCGAGATACAGCCTCCGTGACGCGTCAGTTAAGGTCTAAAGACGAAAATTAAATGGATTAACGTTAATTAAACAACGTTATTTGTTGTCCTATAAAATACGCTTACAAATCTTAGCGCAAGCATGGCTCAGCAGGGCCCTAAGTTTTTGGTTATATCGATACGATGCATCGCGATGTTATTAATCAAAGCAATAAATTTGATGAGCCATCTCTATGACAAATGAACGGCAAAAGTATTGAAAACGTTTTTATTAATATCGATTACAATTTCCAAGTCAAAAAAAAACTCTTTGTAAAAATACGATTTTTTACGGATATCTTAAATCCGGGAAGAGGTTATTTTAGTAAATCATGCTAAAATTATGGCTTGATTTACTAAAAACGGCCTCTCTTCCCGGATTTAAGATATGATTCATAAGTTACATGAAGCAAATCTGTCTATCCAATCTTTTTAAAATTTCTTACTTGTATTTCGCAGTTTCGAATGGTAGGATAAACCTTGTTCATAATACTGGCCAAAACTTGTTGCTGATCCGTATTCCTCGATATTCTGAGATGAATCGAACCAGCGACTTCCTCAAAACCAACTGACCAGAAATGTGCATTTTTAACCTCTAAAACCCCATCCATTGTTGTTAATTCTGAGCGTAAACTGTCAATTTCAGAGCTGATATATTCCGGTGTAGCTTGCAAAAGCACTCCAGAGCAGTAAAAAGAAAGGGGAACCATTGTTATTATTAAATACACATTTATAAAACCGGCACCAATTAAATCAGCCATTTGAAATGACCAACCAAATACTACCAGCATATCAGTGATAGCAACACTTATGAGGGATAAAACACTAAAGAAAACCATTAAAGGTTCGATTTTTTAGGATGCCTCATATAAAAGGGTTAGATAGCTCGGAAGTCGGACATACGATGTTTTTGAAATTATGGGTCATAGAATATGACTCATAGTCTACGACACATAGTATAACTTTTCAAACTACGTAACACTGCAGAGCCGGTTTTTTGGATTTCTGTTTTTACCGGTAATTATCGGTTTCTCGAAAACCGCTCTAAGGATTTTTGTAAAAACTTGAGAATCAGGTCCAAAAAAATCAAGGATTTTGAAAAAATAATAAAAATGAAGTTCGACTCTAGCCGGGGGTCATATTACACGTTTTTTGGTATTTTTTAACCGGATTATTTAAATTCAATGTAAACATGGTCATAGGTAGCGTGTCCACCATTAATATCGACTTATGGAAATAATGGGTGGATTCTTCTGAAACTTCTTGGTGGTTAATAATATATGAAAAATGGAAAAAAAAATTTGGTCGTCACGTGATCAAAATATAGCAATTTTTCGTATTTTCAGTATTTAAATATTTTAAAACAAATGCCATATCGGTAGTTTTTGGGTCAACGCCACTTATTAATGATGTTTCTAATTTAAATTTGTTGAAAAATAAGCCCAAAATTGGCCGAAGGCCGATAAAAAGGGATTTTAATTCAATTTTGTTGAAAATGAGCCCAAAATCGGCCGAAGGCCGATTAAAGGGTTTTTTTAATTTGTAAAAAAAGAGCCCAAAATCAGCCAAAAAAGAGCCCCAAAATTTCGATTTGGGGCTCATTTTCAACAAAATCAAATTTAAAACATAAAATCCCCTTTTATCGGCCTTCGGCCGATTTGGGGCTAATTTTTTAACAAAATTAAATAAACAAAAATAAAATCCCCTCGAATTTTGAACATTAATATAAGTTTGACACTATTTCGAAAATTTTTGAAATTTTTATTGTTTTNTATATAGAAATGAATCCTTTTTTTACGCTTAAAACCACAGAGAATTCCCTTTTCAACTTACGAGAATTTTTGCAAGACGTCCATACGATTCAATAAATATATGTTTTTATTAATTTGAAGCAAAATTGACCGAGAATAAACATATTTCTGAAATTTCATTTTTTAAGAACCCGCCTAAAAACCGAAGTAGATTTCTTTTAAACAGGAATGAATACGAACTATTGAAAACGTCGTCATGTAAAGACCGTTTAAAACAGGACGCACCCGATTTCGACGTAAGTGCGGTCCTCGTTAAGAGCTATGAACTTTGCAAAAAATGTGCGTTCTGTTTACGGTCTGGCAACCGTTTGCGAAACAAAGTGGCGTCCTAACGAAAACAAAACGAATTATTACTCAATTTTTTGTGTATTTATTGAAGAAAAGCTAAAAAGGGGCCAGTTACGGCGAATTATAAAGGTAACAATCGGTAAACTTTAGAACACAAAAATATCAATCAAGCCAATTTGAATAAAATTATAAATAAGAAAATTTGTTATATAACTTTTTAAATTTGAACAAGAAAATTTCCAACTATCGAATAATCTGTTTCTCAGTTGGCAAGCACTTAAAATGCTGGAGCAGGCACTCAATCGTGTTTGGGGAAACTGCAAAAATCACTAATTCTCCATTTTATTGCCAACAAATATGTGAGACTAATTCACTTGAAAAGCCCGAGAGATCAGATAGTCCAATTTAGAAATAAAGTTTAATATTTTCTATCAGCTAATGCAATACGCGAGTTTTTTGAATCATATATGTGAACTTTTCTTGTGATCAATCGGAACGCATAAATTTTTTTTGTTTGGAGAGGTTCGTGGCGCTGGAAAAAGTCTGACGCTCTTTGAAGAATTCCATGAAGCTATGAATACCTCGAATATGACAGAAGGCGATGATCCAAAGTCCACCCTGAATTATTTTCCATGGAGTCTTTACTTTTTCCAGAACTATAAAAGTTCAAAAAAACATGGATCCGGATCAAAAAATGGATGCGATGCTAATTGATTCAAGTGCAAGTGAACTTTTATCAAGATTATTTTTTGGATGTGATAAAGTCAATTATTTTATTTTTTCTGGCTCATTTTCCATGATAAAAATTAAGTCACAAATCAATATACTCGCCATATATTATGTACATTCTTGGCTTCGGAGACAAAGACGTTTGTGTCTGATTTTTTCGCAATTTCTTCTTCGTTTTTCCGCACTGCCATTTATTGTTTTATTGATAATAATCTGTAGCTGTCTAAAATTTTTTTCTTCCATGATGGCTGATATGACCATTCTTGTAGTTTAATACACTACTTAAATGCTTAAGAGCGTTTCAGTGCGCTTTCTGATTTCATAAATTTTTAGACCGATTCATTTTATGATAAATTTTGTCGCAATAACACAAGGCAAGAATACATTTTAATGTTTTTTGTGTTCATATGCAAGTTCGAATAACTATGTATAGGAAGTTTTTTTTTAATTTTAACAAAATGGCCGTGAAATGTCTCAACTAATAACATGAAGCATGGCATGCAATTTCTTTAAGTTCAAAAGGCCGCTTAAAAATGCCCTCCGCAATAACCTGGCCAAGGTATGCCATTTTTGTGCTTAAAAAGCCCTAAATCACTCCGTCAATACTTGCCGCAAGGAAGGACAATTTTTGGTGCTCAAAAGCCCAACAATCCTTCCCGCAATAACCTGGCCAAGGTAGGACACTTTTGTGCTCAAAAGTCCTAAAATCATTTGCAAATAACTTGCCGCAAGTGTATGAAAGTTTCTTAATATGCTTGAATCTGGACGCTAATCATCGGTCGGGAAAGTCTGACATAAATGGTTAAAATTATCAAAAATTCTTGGCGTCCCTGTTACTTCGGGTCCTGGGCAAAGTTTCAGATAAATCGGCGTCCTGTTAAACGGTCTGTGGCAAAGGTTTTTGAGTCAAAGTGCGTCCTGTTAAACGGTCTTTACTGGTACCCACGAAACATCTTTTGTTTGAATCAATTTAAGCAAAATTCGACCGAGAAATTAACTACTTTTTGTGAATTGAGAACATATTTTTTACCGTTTTTTTAGTACGTGCACTGTGGCCACGCACACTCACCAAAAAAATGTACTTGCAAGTTGACGTAGCAGAAAGGTTTAGTCTCTAGTAATTTTTTTTTTCTCATTGATTCTTATCTGCCACGTTATTCGACCCTTCAATTCCAGCTGGAGGAGAGGGGCTATTTCCCAGCAATTCCAACATTCTAACAACCCACTAACCCTTTAAAGAGACTTCGCTTCGATTGAGATCGCAATTTACTTTTTTTTGACATTTTTAGGCACAACAAATTGAAAATCAAGGTATACTCTCTAACGTTATAGAAATTAAATTCATTATGAATAATATTTCAATCTCAAGCTATAGTTTTCGATATGAAAATTTGAAATATTATTTAAATTTTTTATTTTTATTAAATTACCTTCAACCATTCCATAAATGTTTCTTCATCCTTAATTTCAGCAAAAGAAATTGTCCCAATAACTGATATGACTAAAAAAATTATAATTCAAATTTTTTTTGTTTATTATTTTGCGTACCTAGAAACATTTTTCTCTTTGTTACCTAGTGATCCTTTTCTTCGAGTCGCCTTATGATATGGTTGGTCCTATTCCCGCATCTCGTTGCAACTCTTTGTCGCCCGCTTGTTCGGCCACAAATTGGCCATGTTTTTCGAAGTAAGACATTAAGTTTGTTTGCTGAAAAAAAAAATCACATTTTTTTTGTTTATTTGAAATACAGAAATAAAATATATTGTAAACTGCAGTAGCTTAAATATACATAAAGGGGTATGAATAACTGTAATGTTGGTGATTCAGAAAGTAGTCATCTTATTAAAACGTGTTACATTCTCCATTTGGCATATTTTGCGGCTGTTTGATATTATAATTTTTTCGATCATTTAAAACTCGAATAGTTGACAGTCGATTACAGAAATTTTGGAGTTTGGATTTTATGAGGCGAGAGAAAGTTTGACATAAGAAGGTTCTTGCATTTGAAGTTATTAAGCGTCGGAATAATTGCAAATCTTTCAGTAATTCAGTCTGTTTTGACTGAAAAAATAGATTTACGAATTATTTGGTGAATTTATATAATTTTAAAGCCGAAAATTCATCACTGATTGTGTAATTCACGCCTTTTTTGGTAAACGCCTGTTACCAGTATTCTTTCCAAATCTAAAGATTTTTTAATAAATAATGTATAAAATGTTTTTTGTGAAGGGGTAAGCGGGCCGACTTTTTGAAGCATTTTAAATAAAAAATTAACCCTGGAAGCTCCAAACTTATTTATTCGGCAGAAGGCTCCCCGGACCACTTAAGTGGTCCGACTTTGAGGCTTATTACGGGAAAACTACATGTATATTCCAGAAAAAGCTGTGAATTGTCACATTTTCGAAAAGAAGGCCCAAATAATAGATAATTAATCAGATTTAAAAAATTATATAAAAAACGGTCAAAATCGAGCGGCAAAAATTGGGGTTTGATCACTCACTTCCATTGAAAACATGAAGATTTTCAAAAACAATTTCTTTCTCTATTCTCACTAATTCAGACCTTGGCTTTCGCAATTTTTTCTAGATTTTTTAACTATTTCCCGGTTTTCTTAAAAATGGACGATTTGCAGCGTGATTGATCAAAAAAACGCAAAAAAATTGCACTCTGTCACAATTATTTTTTGAGAATGAACAAAATGTATCCTCAGTTCAAATAAAAATTCCGAGCTTTTTAGCACAAGCTGAAAATCAGGCCTGTCGGCTGAACTCAGCGGGATATGAAGAAATCAAGCATCTGTTTGATTTTTTCCAGCAGATTTTCGTTTTTTGATCTGTTTTTTGTAGCTAGTGGGCGTTCAAATCACGGATAAAAATGATTAAAAATATTTCCGTCTTCCTCATTTTGGTCAGTAATATTCTTAAATTAACAGACGAGGACCTCGAACTTTTTTGTGATACTTGAAAGACGCTGATAGTGATTTATTAAGTATTTTGTTCAAAATGAAGTACAACAAGACGTTTGCTTCAATTAAACAACTAAAACTTCAAAATATTACTTGACGTAAGCCAACTTTCTGATCAGTGTTTTTTGTGGTTTCATTTGAACTTACTTTGGAAAAAAATCGAAGCACATGTTTTTTCGAAAATTAAAAAATTACTCACGAAAAAAATAAAAGGAGTTCTGATTCGTTAATTTTTTTTAATACTTTGAACTATGCTCAAAGACTTTCCTAAAACCAGTTCCTCATATTGTATCTATCATTTACAAATTTGAGCAGCACGCATTTTAGATTTTTTTGAGAGAAATTGGCCGAAAAAAGTAGGATTAAAATAACTTTTTAAACAAGTTGTCCTAAAAATTTTAACGTGCTCTTTTGAATTCCTCGTGGCAAACTCTATGTTGGATTCAACTACTAACTTCCAAAACTTTTCTTTCATCCGATTTCAGCGGGTTTTTAATTTTTTTGAGCCACTTAAGTGGTCGCAGAGGTTCGCAAGGGAAGGAGTTTTGAAAAATTTTTTGCGCCAAAAATTATTGATTTTCAAAACAATTGCATCGGAATCAATGGACAAAAAATCTTGAATACTGAAATAAGCGCAGAAAGGCGTTTCGATATAAATCTGAAATTACCCATTCATGAAAAAAATAGGTTTTCTATAAATATTTCGTTTGCTCTCTAGCACTGTTTGTGTTGAAAATGAGACCATCAGTTGCTAATATTTTGCAGCAAATCGTAAATAACCAAGGAATCTTTTGGTGGCACTTAAGATTTTTCTAATTCTCACTTTTATGTTCAAAATTTTTCGATTTCGCGACTTTGTCGATTTACAGCCAATCAGGCCGAAAATTCAATAGGTATTCCCATTCGAATGTTCACCCAAAACCCTTGGGCTTGTTATATTCCGAAAATGACGTTTCTGGCATTCCACAAAAAAAGCTCTTGTATCAAACGTAAAAAAACCATTTTTCGGCATATTCTACGCATTGCTGAACTCCTGTGGCTTAAATCGAAAAAATATGCTCCCATTCACTAAAATTTCGACAATTTTCCGATGCTCACCAAATCACAGAAACTTTCCGATATAACTCTAGGATCCTTGGTTCTTTGAAAAAAGCTAAGGGACTCGTGTTTACCGGGTTAACCAGATGGTTGGTGGAAGTGGAACTGAAATGTCTAATGAAATCGGCGAATCGAGATAGATCTTCATATGTATTGATGAGAAATGTTTACGTCATCAGTTTAGCCTAACCAAGCCTCCAAAATGGAGCCCTTTCCAAGGTCATTTCGCCAAACTAAGCAAACGTTGATATTCCAAAAACATTTGTACTTACAGAAACAACCTTCGCGTCAATTTCACAACATCAGATCTGATACAAATCGCACCTAACTATTTTCTCTGTCAATTTACAATCATTTTTGACGCTTTGTGTAGGGTAGAATAACCAAAAAGCAACATCTTTCAACGCGTTTTTTTTTCAAAATATTGCTTCTGACGGCCAAAAAAGCCAAAACAAAAATTATTGATTTAAAATTGAAAGTGCGCTAATTTTGTTTTCTTTGACGTAACCGAGTTCAAAAATTGGCACCAAATATTTAAAATGTGTTTGAATTTACGGAAAAAAATATTTTGAAGCATTTGTCAATTTTTAATTTTTTTTTGTTTCTAAATTTTGTCAAAATTGAAAAGTTAAGACATGGCCATGAGACGCCGAAATCAAAAACAATTTCAAATAAAAACTCTCTAATGCATTGTCATAACAAGTCTTGTGCTTTCAGATGCATGTATATGGTGCCGAAGCTAGTAGTCGTCCTAAAGCTGGTGAAGGAGAGTACCTGTTGACTGAGCTTCCCAAACTGACCATTTCAAAAATTTTACTTTTTGTTTTTCGCGTTTTTGTCCGCCAAAAGGAAAATTTCAGAAAAGGGGCTAATGCATTATGTGTGAGGCTCTCTCTGGACCCTGACACAATCAAATAATGAAAAATGGTGAAAATTGGAGGAGAAAGATACGTTCTGAGTGTTTTTTTAGGATGCTTTTTAAAGGCGTAGGTGGGATTGTATCAGATTAACTGTAAGTTCAAAAGATTAATCGCGAAGAGGTTGTTCTTCAAGATACAAAAGTTTTGGGATATTCAGCTCCGCCAGTTTATTCCAAAAATACCTTCGTAAAAATCTTGCATCCCTATAGAAAAGTCGAAAGTGACGGATGGCTCATCCAATCAGAAACGTGGCTTACAAAACTGACGGAATTTTTTCAAAATGTTTTCCTGAGTTTTTAAGGTACAACAATGAATTAAACTTAAATTAACCGGACAGAACGTGGCAGAATAAATAGGTTAAGTTTTGAAAGAGATTCTTGGATTTGGTCTCAGTATCACCAAAAAACAGTAATTTTGACACTTTTTAAGGGTCTCAATCAAAATGTATCTCCTCCCTGGATTTAAAAGTTACACATTCGAAACTTAACATGAAATGTGCAGCTGAAGAGTCCGTGCATATTAGGGTTGAGTTTGTCTAAATTTCTCACTCGTTTTTCTGTAAATCGTGTTTTAAATTTCCAAAATCAAGAAATTTCAACTTTTTTCATACGAAATATTTTTGAACTCATCAAAAAGTGCTTTCCTAGCCATTTATCAAAATAAAACGAGTACCAAAATGCTTGTAATTTTCCATATTTCATGAAAAAAGCATAAAAATAAAATTGGGAAAATTTGTTCTAAAGCCTCATTTTGCGACGTCCACCCCCCTTAAGGGGGTAACCGACGGTTTTACTGATTTTCAACGACGTTAGTCCTGAGCTAACGCAATTCGTATTGAGTTCAAACTTCGGATTCTAGGAGATATTTGTTTGAAATTTTCCAAAAAATGGTGTCAAAAGTTTTTTTGTATGACCGGACCGGCCGGTATACCGGTCCAAAAAGTGATTTTTCCATTTTTTTTAGAGTAATTTTATCTAGCTCCTGGATATCAAAATTTTCTTTTTTTTTCAGTATAAACTTTAATTAGTGAGCTTAACAGCCGGTACAAAGCCTGATTTTCAAATTTCTTGTTATTTAGAGAAATTTCCAAAATAAATGGGTGTTTTTGCACATGTTCGCTGACCCCATTTCATTTAGTAGCGAAAATATCAAATTTTTTTTTTGAAGAAAAGCACTTCTTTAAAAGTGTGCAAGCGAGGCGGTACCAAAGAGTTTTTTTTTTTTTTTTTTCTCATTAGCTTTTTAGAGGCACTCAAGTTTATTTACCTCAAATTCGTCAAAAATAGGATTTTGAGAAAAATTCCAAAACTTTTTTTGAGTAAAAATCATAATTTTCGATACCATTTTTGTCAGTAAGTTGCACAATAAAAATTAGTTGTAAAAATAGTCAGAATCCAATGTCTAGATCACGAGAAAAAGTTAATTACCTGAAAAAAAATACTTAGAAAAAATTCATTATTATGCAAAATTCGGAAAAAATTTTT
The DNA here is from genome assembly GCA_004367855.1 of Oikopleura vanhoeffeni. Taxonomy (NCBI): domain Eukaryota; kingdom Metazoa; phylum Chordata; class Appendicularia; order Copelata; family Oikopleuridae; genus Oikopleura; species Oikopleura vanhoeffeni. Next base: position 9,356 of record SCLH01002139.1, read on the forward strand.
TATCGAAATCATCTTGTTTTTAGGTTTTATAAGCAAACCGTTAACAAAAATAAGAAATGCAGCTAAAATGAGCTTTCTATCACTTCTGAGTCTCGAGAAACAGCCTCCGTCGGTTACCCCAAATTTTGGATCTAAGAAAATATTTGGAATTTTTTTTTTCGAAATTTAAAAATTTTTATTGCCATGTTCAAGATCTAATTCACAGTGATCTAATGCTTTAAAAATTAGAGCAAAAAAGTTAATTACTTCAAAAGATACAGTGCGGTTAAGTAAAATAAAACTTTGATAATATAGAAAATTTTTGAAAAATTTTTGACATCGAAAATTTTTTTTTATATTTCTGGAAGCAAACCAGCCACGAAAATGACAATGCAACTAAAATTAGCTTCCTATCAACTTATGAGTCTCGAGATACAGCCTCCCGTCGCGTTATCCCCTAAGGTCTAAAGACGAAAATTAATGGATTAACGTTAATAAACAACGTTATTTGTTGTCCTATAAAAACGCTTACAAAATCTTTAGGCGCAAGCATGGCTCAGCAGGGCCCTAAGTTTTGGTTATATCGATACGATGTTATTAATCAAAGCAATAAATTTGATGAGCCATCTCTATGACAAATGAACGGCAAAAGTAGGAAACGTTTTTTAATAATTATATAAAAAAAACTCTTTGTAAAAAAATTACGATTTTAACGGATATCTTAAATCCGGGAAGAGGTTATTTTAGTAAAATCATGCTAAATATTATGGCTGATTTACTAAAAACGGCCTCTCTTCCCGGATTTAAGATATGATTCATAAGTTACATGAAGCAAATCTGTCTATCCAATCTTTTTTAAAGTTTCTTACTTGTATTCGCAGTTTCGAATGGTAGGATAAACCTTGTTCATAATACTGGCCAAAACTTGTTGCTGACCGTATTCCCGATATTCTGAGATGAATCGAACCAGCGACCTTCCTCAAAACCAACTGACGAAATGTGCCATTTTTAACCTCTCTAAAACCCCATCCATGATGTGTTTTTAATGTCTGAGCGTAACTGTCAAATTTCAGAGCTGATATATTCCGGTGTAGCTTGCAAAAGCACTCCAGAGCAGTAAAAAGAAAGGGGAACCACATTGTTATTATTAAATACACATTATAAAACGGCAGCCAATTAAATCAGCCATTTGAAATGACCAAACCAAATACTACCAGCATATCAGTGATAGCAACACTTATGAGGGATAAAACACTAAAGAAAACCATTAAAGGTTGATTTTTTTAGGAATGCCTCATATAAAAGGGTTAGATAGCTCGGAAAGTCGGACATACGATGTTTTGAAATTATGGCCATAGAATATGACTCATGTTAGACTACCATATCCATCTTGGGCAAAATCGTACACGAGTTAGCGGGTTTTTGATTTCAAAATGTAGGGATTTATGTGAAATTTATGCGCTTTTTGTGTGAGCAATATTTTTTTCGAAAATCTGGTTTTTTGAGTCAAAATCGATGTTTTAGGCGAAAAACCAGGTTTTTGGCTATAAAACCCTCTCCTGAACCTTCTAAGTCTGATTTTTTTTTCATGAAAAGATCTTTAAGTTCTCACTTGATGATTTAAAGTTAGCCACTCTGGCTGGGTCTGGCTGATAAAATAAAAATTTTGAAATTTCCATACACGAATTTTTTCTAAAGTTATTTTTGGAAATTGCTTGCAAAAAAATTTCGAAAAAACAATTTTTGCAGGCGTTTTAGCCAATTTGAAAAAATAAAAAAAAATTTTCGCAAAATTTTTTCAAATTTAAAAAAAAAAAATTTCAAAAAATTTTTTCATTTTTTTTTAAATGGCGCTCAAACGCCTGCATAAAAAATTTTCAAAAATTTTTTTTTGCTCACCAAATTTTCAAGATACGTGGAAAAAAATTTGAAAGAATCTGAGGGAATTTTTTTTAGTTTGATAAAAATAAATACACAAATGCATGATATCTAAGGCCTCCGAGCCCATGAGCACCCATAAAACTTTAGGAATAAAAATCGAAAATATTTGAAAAATTTCAAAATTAAAATTTAAATTGAAACCCATAAATCACCATTCGGCCGGGATTGGGAACTCATTTTCAAGCAATATTAATTAAAAAACATAAAAGTCTTACCAACATTTACGCAGTTATTTATGTCATAAAAAATGCAAACCAAATCAATTGTTTTTTGAACGCATAACACAACCTAAATGACAACAAAAAATTTTTCGAAAATTTCGTTTTTCTTCTAAGTATTTTTCTCAAAATTTTGTTAAAACTAACGTTTTTGTCATTTTGACCACTAAACTTCAAAATATCGGGTTGACGTTACTCACTTTCTCTTCAGTGTTTCCCCAGCTTTTTTTGAGCCTACTTTCGAAAAAAATCGAAGCACATTAGTTTTTCGGGAATTTTCCACGTACCTTCGAAAAATTCAATTTTGTGTAGGGTCAAATTGAAAAAAAAAGCTCCATTAAAAGTTTCTATTTGTTTTCGAGCCTACCGTTTGCAAAAATTTGAGTGAATTTGCAATTTAACCAGGAGGCAGATACTATTTTCCGATGAACAAAGTCAAAAAAACGTGGTTATCGCATATTCTAGAACAAATATAGCATTTTAATGACAAAAGCGCTTCTCGAAAGTTTTAAATACTAATTATGCAGTTATGTTAAAATTAAGGTTTATTCAAGATAAAAACCTCAGAGGAGAATCACATTTCCGTTCTTGGCTAGGTCTCAACTGTCTAGCTTATGTCTGGGAGTATATGCCATGCAAAAAATTTTGACACATGTTTTACGCAAGATGAAGGCTTAGTTTACAACTGCTGATGAAATTAATTATATTGAAGCTGGTTGCTAATATTTTATCGAGAATATATAATTAGCGGACCTGGATACGCTTAAACAATTTAAGAATATAGAAATTTTTTCAGATATTTTTCTACAACGGAAAAAAAAATTTCATGAAAAATTTTTTGCAGACGTTCAGACAATTTTAAAAAATGAAAAAAATTTTTCGAAAAATTCGAAAAAATTTTTTTTTCGTTAAACTTTTTTAAATTTTTTTAAATTGTCTAAACGTCGCAAAAAATTTTCATGAAATTTTTTTTCAGCTGTAGAAAAATATCTGAAAAAATCCAAATTCTTAAAAGTTCGTAATATTGACACATCTTTGAGATGTATGTACCAACAAACTGAACATATATAATTCAACAAGTCGTTAATTTGATGATAAATAATTTTTTCGATCAAACGGGCACCCTTTTTCTTACTTTGACGTTTTTTTCTCGAAAATCGAGGTTAGGAGCCCAAAATCATATTTCGAAATTTTTAATTTTTTCCCAGAAAATGTTGTTAATTCATTTATAAGTACGTTGACTCAAACCTACGATTTGGCATCTGTTTATATTAATTAAATACTGAAACACACGAAAAGATCGCTAAATTTTGATTTCACGTGACTAACCAAAATTTTTTTCAATAATTTTTTTCCATTTTTTAATATATATAACACCGCAAGAGTTCAGAACAATCCACCCATTTTTCTATAAGTCGATATTATGCTGGAAGTGCTACTCATAGTCTAACGACACATAGTATACATTTTCAAACTACGTAAACTGCAGAGCCGGTTTTTGGATTTTGTTTTTACCGGTAATTATCGGTTTCTCGAAAACCGCTCTAAATTTTGTAAAAACTTGAGAATCAGCGTCCAAAAAAATCAAGGATTTTGAAAAAAATTAAAAATGAATTCGACCTCTAGCCGGGGGTCATTACACGTTTTTTGGTATTTTTAACGGATTATTTAAATTTCAATGTAACATGGTCATCAGTAGCGTGTCCACCATTAATATCGACTTATGAAATAATGGTGGAATTTTCTCTGAAACTTCTGGCTGGTTAATAATATAGAAAAATGGAAAAAAAAAATTGGTCGTCACGTGATCAAAATATAGCAATTTTTCGTATTTTCAGTTATTTAAATATTTAAAACAAATGCCAATATCGGTAGTTTTTGGGTCAAACGCCACTTATTAATGATGTTATATTTACAATTTGTTGAAAAATAAGCCCAATGGCCAAATGCCGATAAAAAGGGATTTTAATTCAATTTTTGTGAAAATGAGCCAAAATCGCCGAAAGGCCGGATAAAGGGTTTTTTTTAAATTTGTAAAAAAAGAGCCCAAAAATCAGCCAAAAAAGAGCCCCAAAATTCGATTTGGGCTCACTTTTCAACAAATCAAATTTAAAACATAAAATCCCTTTATCGCCTTCGGCCGACTTTGGGCTAATTTTTTAACAAAATTAATATAAACAAAATAAAATCCCCTCGAATTTTTGAACATTAAATAAGCTTGACACTAATTCGAAATTGTTTGAAATTTTTTATGTTTTATAAGTTCATTTCGAAAGATTTTTTTTTATTTTTGAAATTTTTATGTAAATTTTTGAAATTTTTATTGTTTTTTTAAGTATTTCGAAAATTTACACTAGAAGAAAAAATCGAAAAATGTTTTTTTGCTGACGTTTCAGGCAATTTAAAAAATCGAAAAAAAACTTTCAAAGTATTTCAAAATTTTTTTTTACAAAATTTTGATTTTTTAAATTGCCTGAAACCCCCACAAATTTTTTTTTGCTTTATAAGTTTTGAAAAATACTTGGTAAAATCCCGAAAAACCAAATTTCATAATTATTTTTTTAGAGCGCGGCACTTGGCAGAAAAAAAGACTGACTTTTTCAGGACAAGCTTTATACAATCTTTTTCTAAAAAATGTCTTGGAGGGCTTATGATGCTCGGCTAAAGCCTTAAAAACCCACTTGTTTGACAAAAAATGCGTTTTTTCAAGATTAATTATCATTTCTTCGAAAAAAAGGGATTTTTGAAAAAAAATATTCATACCAAAAGACGCGCCATAAAATTTCACACGAACCAGTTTATGTGGAAAATCAACCATAAGTGGTCGATTTTGGCCGAAAATCGATTGATGGACATGGTCATAGCCTATGACTCATAGGGCTAGAATTTTCTCAAGGAATGTGTTGTCATTCTATATTTTTTTTATAATTCAATTATTTTTCAAAAGCTTTAAATTGGCGAAATCATAGAAAAATGTCAAAATTACACAATTCGTTTAAAAATCTTAATTTGTTTTAAGGTACTCGTAGATCGAGCTAGAATCAAAGAATAGTTTAGTATTAATTTATTAACCCTTGTGAGCATATAAAAAAAGTTCCGCCAAGGCACCAGAGCCACAATCGTGGCTCTACGTTGAACGTTATTTACAGAAAGCTTTTTCCCTATAAAAGCAGATTATTACACTTTTTTCTATCATATTCAAGTAAATATGGTAATGAAGTACAACTGTGGACAATTTTTGATTGCTTAAATTCACTTTTATAATAACTCAATTTTTTCATGGGATACTTGAAGTTAAAATTTTAGAAATTTCACTTCCGAAAAAAAATATCTGCCTCTAGATACCAATAAATTTTTATTTTAACTATTATGCACGCACAAAACACTTTCCTAAAAACTGGCTAATCTCACATTTGTATTTTATGTCTTGTTCCGAAATAATTTCAACGGAAGTGAAACAAAGGCGAAAAATCCTAATAAATCAACTCCCCGTAATACTGGAACTAAACATTCGAAAAAAAATGTTTGAAAGTGTTTGAAAGAAAAGATTCTACGATCCCGTTTTTTGCCTTTTGAAGATAATTTAAGGTATGCTTGAGCCACAATTGTCGCTGTGTGCTCACAAGGGTTAAGGTAATCCCTTAAGGGAGTGGGTGTCGCAAATTTGAGCCTTTTCCAAGGTCATTTCTCGCCAAACTACCTCGGTAGTTTAATCGGTAGCAAAGATGATATTCCAAAAACATTTGCAACTTACAGAACCAACCTTCGCGGTCATTTTACAACAAACAGAAATCTGATACAATCGCACACACACACAAACATTTAATAAGCGTCCCCAAGAAACACTAATAAAGTATTTTCTCTGTCAATTTACATCATTTTATGAGTTTTTTTTTGTGTCAGGCTAGAAAACAACAATACAAAGTGCGCTATTTTTTTTTGACGCTACCGAGTTAAAAAATGCACCGAAATCCTTAAAAGTGTTTGAATTTACGGAAAAAATATTTTGAAGCATTTTGTCAATTTTTTGGTTTCTAAAATTTTGTCAAAATTCAAAATAAAAATGAAAAGTTGACATGGCCCCCAAGAGGGTGGCAGGACAATTCGGGGGGATTGTTTGCTCCCGAATTTAAAAATGTTCGGGGGCAAACAATTTGTGAAAAATTCGGGGGGATACAAAAATGGAAAAAATTTGTTTGCCCCCGAATTCTGTTAATTTATTGATTTTTTCTTGAAATTCGGTGGTATTTATATTTTTGTTTTTATTTGCCCCCGAATAATCCAAAAAACTTGTTATTTTCGAATAATTCGGGGGCATTCAAAATTAATTAATTTTCAAT